>CADEPE010032681.1:0-15981 GCA_902829205.1 Fraxinus paxiana | reverse complement strand
TATTTTATGAAATCCATAACTATTTAACTTTTATCAAAATTTAATAAAAATTTGATTTTAATCTCCATCAAACAGGGGCAAAATCACAATAAATTTGAATTTCGATAACATGCTAATTTTAAAAATCCTCATGTGATCGTACGCTAATCGAATCTACAAATTGTTTATGTCATTTCAAAACTTATTTCGAGAACTACATTATGTGTATATCGAATAGTCCAAACAGATATTGAAAATAGTTAAAAATATATTAAACATGAGTCTTAAAGAAAGACGTCTAATTCGCATTTTTTTTAAAAAAAATTCAATTATTCCATTAACATTAATTATTTTTTGTAATACAAACTTCTCAGTATAATTTTCATCAGTTTATGGAATATGACATCAAAAATTTTCGAAATTTTACATCTGAAAAAGTTATATCTTGTGTAAATTTTCGGATGCAAAATTATGTGAGGTATCAGATATGATTTTTTTGGACGTAAATTTTTTATTGTAAAGTCTTTCTCAACTTATTTGCAAATTGGATTGTGCCCGCGTCCGCCTTGTTAGTAGAAAAAGAGACCCCACTGACACCAGCACCGCCACCAGAAAAACCACTGACGGCGGAGCATGTCTTTATCACCGCCACGCCCGCTCCACCAATTTCACAGCCCCTATCTTCAGTACTAGCAGCACGACAAGAATCTGAGACACCAAAACCACCCACAAAAGAAGAAGCCATTGAACCCGAAAAATCAAATAAAAAGGCTCCAGAATCAATGGTTTCTTTCAAAGAAGAGAGTAACAAATTATCAGAGCTCTCGGATTTGAAACGAACAGCATTAGAAGAATTCAGAAACCTAGTCCAAGAATCTCTCAATAACAGGCTTTTCTCATCCGCATCCCCCTCAGAAACCTCGAATTCACACGAAGAAGTATCCATATGGGGGCGTGCCATTGTTGAAAGACGACCGCAGCAATGTGATCTTACTGAAATTTCTACGAGCCCGCGATTTTAAGGTCAAGGAATCTTTCACTATGTTAAAGAACACCATACAATGGCGAAGATTTTTCAATACAGATGAGTTGATAAAGGAGGATTTGGGGGATGATTTAGAAATGATTGTGTTTATGCGCGGGCAAGATAAGGAGGGACATCCTGTTTGTTATAATGTCTATGGAGAATTTCAGAACAAGGAGTTATATGCAAAGACATTTACAGATGAAGAAAAGAGAGTGAAATTTCCAAGGTGGAGGATCCAATTTCTTGAAAGGAGTGTAAGGAAACTGCATTTTAATCCGGTGTTACAACCCTCGGGTAAAACTCCCCCTCAAAAGCTAGTCAGTAAGGGCAAGGTGCCCAAAAGGATATAAACCCCACATTTTCATCCCATAAATCCGACGTGGGATTGGCCCATAACCCCAATGGGAACCATGACTAATCACCACGCTTTCGACTCAGCGTCCACGTCGAGCAGGTGCCATATACCCTAAGTGGTAACCGACACCGAAAGACGTGGTACCTGCTCTAATACCATTGCTACAACCCTTGGATAGAACTCACCCTCAAAAGCTAGCCAGTAAGGGGAGGGTGGCCAAAGGGTTATAACCCCACATTTTCATCCCATAAATCCGATGTGGGATTGGCCCCATAACCCCAATGGGAACCATGACATCCGGGCTGTAGTAATACTATTTTTCAAGTTAGCAATCTCAAGTAAACGGGAGCTTCGGATTGCCAGTAAACACGCGTTGCAAATCCTTCAGGATAATTATCCTGAATTCGTGACGAAGCAGGTACATGATGCACACATTGATTAATTGGTTTGTGTTGATTTAAAAACATGAGAATTGATTGAATTCTTTTCTTATATTTTAAACAATAAAAATAGGATCTTGGTACTTGTAATTCTAAGAAATTTCATTTTCTAGCTTATTTTGATTTTAGAGATGTGGTTGAAGTTAATTTATAATTACAGAGATTATAGATGTTTTGAATTTGTCTGGGGATTTAGATGATTAGGTTTTATCTTATACATTTTTGGTAAGGTGCATTAGGTAGAATTCAACAATATTAAGAAAGAAAGATTCAACATAGTATCAAGTACGTTTAATGCTGTACTCCAAACATTCCCTGTAACAAATATCAAGCAGTTTTAACATTTGGCACGTATGCGTATTTCATTCAGGTTGATCACATCATGATTGTAAGAAGCTATCTATATTTCTTATCAAAAATGAAAGAAAAAAGATTGTCAAACCTTGAGGGGTTGCTCAATTGGTGATTGGTCAGGCCTTGAGTTTGCTCTCCATTAGTCACCAGTTCAAGTCCTCTCAGGACACTGAGGTGAGTATCCGACCGTAAATTTCAGGCCCCGTGGGATTAGTCAGAGTGTGCAAAAGCTGGCCGGAAATCCATAGTTATCAAAAAAAGATTGTCAATATTGCTTTGAACTATTGTTTATGTAGTGATTTAATATAGCTACATTTATGTTTGTTTCTCCAATTTCATTGCTTGATTTCATTGTAGAAGTGTCTCTTTGTTTTCTGAAGGTGTTCATGAATGTTCCTTGGTGGTATTTGGCTTTCTATACGATGATTAGTCCTTTCTTGACACAACGGACGAAAAGCAAGTTTGTTTTTGCTGGGCCGTCCAAGACTGCGGAAACTCTTTTGAAGTGTGTAGAAGTTACATTATGTCATTTCAAATATATATTTTTCTGATTCGACCTCTTTCAGAAATACTTGATCCATTTTGCTGCTTGCATTAATTTGGGTTTTATGACTTGTTGAACAGGTATATATCTCCTGAGCAACTGCCAGTTCGGTATGGCGGCCTTAGTGTAGATTTCTGCGAATGCAATCCGATGTTCACGGTTGATGATCCAGTTACAGAGATTACTGTAAAACCTGCTACTAAGCAAACTGTGGGAATTACAGTACTCGAGGTCTGGTATCTAAGTATTTAGTTGTTGTTAAAAACTGTTAGTCACCAAACTTGTGTCATGGAATATTTTTGTGTTTTAAATAGTCACTGAGCTTTCATTCGGCTTGACAACATGCCTATTCTTGGAAATTGGAATAGTCGTGCTTTCAAAAATGTGTTTGTATGGAGAAAAAAAAGGAAAAGAAAAGAAAAAGATAGCACGATTTGTCGAACAAGCCAATTTTAGCCCCTGTTTGACAACCATTATAATGAGTTTTTTTTGGAAAATGAGTTTTGGAATAGTGATTTTTTGGAGAATGTGTGGTTAAAAAGTAGAAAAATTTTTGGATTTACGTGTAGAATATTTTATTATGAAAATTTTTGGTTGAAAATGAGTTTTGAGAAAAAAAAAAAAAAGTTTTGTTCTAATGGTTGTCAAACAGGGGCTTTACTTAGAAGATAAAATAATGCGCCAATGGATTTTTCATGTCTCATCGTCATTTCAGCTTATTCGGCATAAGGATGTAAACTGAGAGCTTAAACTGAAACGTGAATTGAAGTTCAGTATTTTTAACACAGTTCATTTTTCAATGTTGAGAGTGAAGATTACATGTTATTCTTCTAACTTGGGATCTGAATTATACGCAGAAGTGTACGATTGTTTGGGAGCTTCGTGTAGTGGACTGGGAAGTCAGCTACGGGGCTGAATATGTACCAAATGAACATAGCTACACTGTTATTATACAGAAGACAAAGAAGATGGCTCCTACTGATGAGCCAGTGGTGTCTAACAGCTTCCAAATTAGCAAGCTTGGTAAGATACTACTCACAATTGACAACCCGACTGCCAAGAAGAAGAAGTTGCTGTACCGATTCAAGGTTATGGCCTATGAAGATTAATGTGGCAGTATGAAATTTTACATGATAGTTGCTTGTAATTGTTTCTGTGGACGGGGATTGCAACACCTTATTTGCCGGTAAAAATGATGAATGGGTACATAGTTGACTTTCCATTTGCGGGTTTTCTTGTGCTCGTCACTTCTCTTTTGTTGGAAACATAGCACCATACATATGCTGTGTAATAGTATACATTTGTATTTCCTATTAAAGTATTCTGCCAACTATGCAACTTATATGTTTCACCAACTTATATTTCGTGTCACTTCTCTTTTGTTGGAAATTTTATACTTGTTTTTTTCAGTATCTTCTTTACGTCGAGTTACATTGAAAAAGGTGTTAACTAAGTCATGATAGGTGCTATATAGACGTGCGTGGGATGCGAGCACAGCATGGTTTGGCTGTAGGGCTTGGTTGAGCTTAAAGCAAGTGTTTCGCGCTCCTATATTTTGATTCTTTGAAGAACCTTTGTAAAGAAATCGAGCAGACAATACCTGAAAGAAACAAGAGTCAAAAGACAACATGTGAAGAGGTACAAGAGAAAAAGCAGAAAAATATTGTCCTAAAACTCTTGACAGCAGACCAGATGGATGCATTTATGGATTTGCAGAAGCAAAGTGTTGTGCTATGAAATTATTATGTACATGAAGATTAAAATTAAATTTTTATTAGATTTTGATAAATTTTGATGAAATGTATGGTTGGAAAATTGTGAATTTTATTGTTGACTTATGACAAAATCAAGATTTTAATCCCTGCCACACATGTATATCTTTTTCATTTATCTTCGTTGAAGGGTATCATTGTCTTTTTCGCCACCTTCACAGATGTTTAAGATAGAAATTAGAAATTATCAAACTTATAATTGAATATAATGAGTGTAAAAAATAATATAAAAATTGTGTGTTTTACCAAACTTGTGAATAAAAATAGAGTTGTTCTTCAACTCGTAGATAATTATAAGATTTGGCAAACATGCATAAATATTTATGTAAATAGCATTATTTATTCTCAACATTTTCTAGAAACTATAGTTTCGTCCCTACTTTTGATTTTTGGCCCCCCAAACATTCTTAGAAACATGCATAAACAACAATGTTTTCCACCACAACCTCGTCCCACAATTTTCCTTTTATGCTGTAAATATTTCAACTACTCGGAATACAGTGATATTATACAGAATAATAAGTTAATATTTGACCTTCTTCTCTTTTAGCTATATATAATAAATATTAAATATACCATCAAAACTAGGGTAGAAGTGGAGAGAGACCCTCACAAAAAAAAAAAAAAAAAAAAACCTTGAGTTGCCCCAAACCACGCTTCGATGAAGTAAATCGACTCGTGTGATGGACCAAACCAAGCTCGACAGCAACGAGCTGAACAATTCTTACTCCATTTAACATCTCTAATTAAAATTTACCCATGTCATGTGGCTTTGAATTGGTATTAGAAATTTGAGTGAAGCTTCACTACCAGGTAACCCTTATCGAATACACACAAATAGGGGGGGTGGATTTTTTTTTTTTTTTTTTTTAACTTTTTTATTGAGGCGGATCCCGCCCCATGTAAGAGAGGTTGCTTTGCCAGGCCTGTAGCCAGGCCTTTTACAGACATGGCAAAGCAGCCTAATTCTAAAAATTTAGAGGTGTTGGGAAGTGTGTGGATGGGTTAGGGGCCTGATTTAATTGAAATAGACAGAGAAACACAATCATTTCATTCAGCTTCACTTTCTCTTTGTTTCACAAATGCATCACTTTTTATTTGTAACTTCACAATTTTCTATCTCTTTTATTAAAATAAAAGATGTAATGATATAAGGCATCCAAAAAAGTGTGAAAATTGAAAAAGTACATTACTAATTTCACCACTTTATTTATCCTATGTAGTTTATTGAAATTCTTGAATCCTAAATTAGAAAATGACAACGCAGAAGTGAAATACACGAGTACAAACAACAAATAAGTCTTTTTTTTTTTTATAATTTTTTTATTTTTTATGTAAACGTAGGAACCTGCAGTCGCTATCCGTGAATGCACACTGGGTAAACCTCACTTCATGTACAATAGCCCGCAAACTACACAGGAGAAATAAAGCGCACTGGCTCGATCGAGAAAGTATCGACAGGGGATTCGAACTCGTGACATTCGGTTTCCACGCTCACCTACTTTACCAACTCGGTCATCCCCGAAGAGGTAACAAATAAGTCATATTTAGTTAAAGCTATATGAGTTATTATGTTGAACTATTTTTGTGAGATTAAGAGTGTGTTTGGTGCACATTAAAATGAGAAAATGCATTATTTTAATATGATGTGATGAGAAATATGTGGTTGTAAAAGAAGGAAAAGTTATTGATGTGATGAAAAATATTATTTTATTTAAGAATGTGTGGTTGAAAATTAGTAGAAGAATGAGAATGAAAAAAATAATGTGGGACAAACAGATGCTAAATACATGCAGTTCTTCAAAATCCGAGTAGAATAAGATATCTTTATTATGTAGGTCTACCATATCATGATAAAGAGCTTTTTTGGTACGTCTTATTGAACATTTTAATAAATAAGATGTCTGCCTTATAAAATTGAAATTTACATAAAGGAACACTTTGGCAGGTTCTTTCACTTTTGGACATTTTCTAAATGGATAAAGATTCATGTTCATAACTTTTGCAAAGTTGACTAAGATTCTATAAAATTAAGAAATTACCTTTTCCTCAATTTAATATTTATTATTCAAAAATGAATACTAAGGATTATTAGGTGACTTTGTAATAAAATAAATTCGTCTCACCGATCGACCTTACGGCATAGTCGAGAAGACAAGTATACTGTATACATACAAGTGAATACAAGGATGAATAACATTTGTTCTGTGAATTTAATGATGTTTGCTTCATCTTGCAACTAATAAGCATTATTCAAAATATACGGAATTTTGTTGTACAGAAAGTTTACACCCCCTTACATGTGTGGGGTCCATCAAAATAAAAAATGGGAAAAAAAAAAAAAAAAACCCACCCCTACCCTATGATGTGAGTGTCTGTAAAACTACCCACGCTCACCCCGACTAACATCTCTCAACTAATAATATGACAAGGACAGTATTTTCTTCTAGCACTATTTGTGGGGGGTATTTTTGCATACTGATTTTGACAAGTGAGCGTGATGAACAACTACTTTATTTATTAAGTTGTTGGGAAGAATGATTACAAACCAAACTTTAAGACACTCTTCTATTATCATAAATTTCATAAAGACAACTAAGAATCTTATGATGACACTGTTTTTTTATATATAATAAAGTGAGGATTACACTTTGCACAGCTCAAGATTCTAGCACTCCTACCCTACTTCATTTATCTTTAAAAGAAATAATAGAGTTCGTCGCATATAATAAAATTGCGCAATGCAAGTAGGTGGGTCGACCTTTAGATGGGCATTTATCCCAAAAGCAAACGAGGTCGCCACATGAGATCATGTAATTATCGAGAACAATCTCACAACCATGCCCTAAAGGGACCATTAGATTAGGTCCAAAAACCACATATTATGACGACGTTGGTCAATCTACCCTTAAAACTAACAAGGTCACAAACCAAGGTCATTGATTTCTTTGTAGAGCTCTGATTAGGGAGTCGTAGGGTTCTCACTCAGAGCACTTTTTTACCCTGAGGGGCTTGTAGAACTTTCAATTAGGACTCCTAAGAGTTTCGAAAATCAATTTGAGATTGTGTTATATGACCAGCTCTAAGAATCAAGGTCATGGATATCTTTGTGGAGCTCCGACTTGGGAGTCGTAGGGTTCTCACTCAGAGCATTTTTTTACCCTAAGGGGCTTGTAGAACTTTCAATTAAGACTCGTAGAGCTCTTATATTTTGGAAAATCAATTTGAGATTGTGCTATATCATCAGCTCTACGAACCAAGGTCATGGATATCTTTGTAGAGCTACTTGGGAGTCGTAGGGTTCTCACTCAGAGCATTTTTTTACCCTAAGGGACTGGTAGAACTTTCAATTAGGACTCGTAGAGCTCTTAATTAAGAGTGTTTTCCAAAATCAATTTGAGATTGGGTTATATCACCAACTCTACGAACCAAGGTCATGGAGCTCTGACTTGGGAGTCGTAGGGTTCTCACTCGGAGCATTTTTTTTACCCTAAAAGGCTTGTACAAATTTCAATTAGGACTCGTAGAGCTCTTACTTAAGAGTGTTTTCCAAAATCAATTTGAGATGGGGATATATTTTGATTTTTATATGATGAATCTTCAGAATTAATTGCAATTACCAAAAAAAGAATTTGACAGGTTGTCATTTCTGGCATATAGAACCAGAAAGGAAGAATAACATACAAGAATGAACCAAATCTCTAAGCCAAAAATTCCACAAAAAGAAACAAAAGCATTGTCAAAATATCAAAAGTTGCAAACTTTACAGCATCAAAGTATGAACAAAAGTTTGTGTTCACATTCCATTTTGAAAAACGTTCCTTCCACAATGTACATATTTCTATAGCTTATCCATAGTTATCGCATTCCCAAATAGTTTCACAAGATAATTCAACAACCCAACAAAAAAAATTTCAATAAAAACAACAAATATCAAACAATAATTCCCCCAAACCTTTTAACTCACAACTAAGTTTAATATAAATAACAAAAAATGAATGTGAAAATGAACAAAACAAACCCTTCTTATCATGGATTATATAAATTTAAATTATATTCATAATTCTCAATCAGAGGGCTTGGTCTTGGACCTGTAGAGAAGCTTCTTCCTCTTTGAAGTTTGGTTGTCGAAGGTAAGTACAACCTTCCCGGGTTCACCAATTTTGAAGCTACAGCTACTTATGGGTTCATCTGCTGGTCCAATCTTCCTCGACTTCTGAATAATCCAAGTGTATCCGCCCTCGGTACTAGGCACAAACTCGGCCCCATAGGAGACATCCCAGCCAACCACTCTCGCCTCCCAGACCAACGTGCAAGCCTGCAAATCCAACAATACATAGATCAATTATGCAATCAATTGAACTCCTCCAATATGGAATTATTTTATCATAATTTGGAAAGAATTGCACACCTCGGTGATTGGCAATTCAACGGTATATTTTGCAGCTGGCTTAATAGTTGCCTCTGTTGCAGGATCAGCAATGGTGAATTCATGTTCACCCTCCCGGCTAAGGCCACCATATTGAATTGGTACTTGCTCAGGTGCTATGTATCTGATAATTTACAATCGAGGCACGGATTAAAACTCAAAATTCAATCACCCAGCTAGAACAAAAATCAAAAACCGGGTATAGAAAAGTATCAACTAAAGAAATTTACTAACTTTAAGAGGGTCTCAGCAGTCTTTGTAGGGCCTGCAAATACAAACTTGCTCTTGGTCCTTGCTGTAAAGAATGGACTGATCATCCTATTGTAAGCTACATACCACCACGGAACATTGATGAACACCTTATAATTGCCAAGAACACGTCGAATTAGTACCAATAAAACAGAAAAAAGCACACAAAGTTCTAATAACCCAACTAGACCCAGGGATCCGTCCAGTTATTATTAAAAAAACATGCTTACAAAAACCATGACGAAACCAGTCAAACAGGAAACTGAAGAACCGGCTACTATCGTATTTTGGCCTCAATTCTTTTCAGAAAAATCAACAAATATTTTGTTATAGAACATGGTACCTTGTGATGAATATCATTCATATCATAGAACTATATGGAGTTTGTACATATTAGTTATTTTCAACCTCCGATTTCACATCGGTTGAACCTTCCAATTCATAGTGTACCATTAAGGCATTAACACTACAATTTTTCGACATAAATAAATTGAACTATATCATGCATAGAATTCCAAAAGCTGATAAATTTAATCAAATTCACCTACACAAATCAAGAATTTCAATAATAAGAACCCAACTGTATGAAAAATACTTACTTGTTTAGCAACAAATTCAGGATAATTATCCTGAAGCAATTGGAGAGCCTGATTCGTTGCCTGGCGTAGTTCTTTCTTGAACAAGATAAGTCCCGGCGAATTTTTGAGATCATTAACCTGAACAATGGTACATATACCATCAGGTTTAAAATCGAGATTCCTAATGCTTTTTTCCAAGAATTGAATCCTCCATTTCAAGAATTTCGCCCTTTTTTGGGCATCAGCAAATGTTTTGTTGTACAGCTCTTTATCCTGGAACTCCCCGAATGCGTTGTAACATACGGGGTGTCCTTCTCTGTCTACTCCGTGGAGATAGGCAAATTTTTCGAGCCCTTCTCCAATTCCTCCTTCTTCAAGTAGTTCGTCTATTTTAAAATCTTTTCTCCAGGCGATCACGTTTTTGAGCATGGAGAAGGCTTCTTTGACCTTGAAATCCCTTGCCCTCAAGAATTTGAGGAGAATTACGTCGCTCTTTTCATCCTCCAAAAGTGGGATTCCCCAGATTTTAACCTCCTCCGGCGGTGGTGTTTTTTCCTCGACCTCCGGAGTTGGTGGGCACTCTTCGGTGACTGGTGGTGGTGGGGCTGGTGCAGTGACTTCATGAACTATAGTTTCTTTGATTTCTTCAAGGGCGTCTATTTTTTCTTGATTTTTTTCAACAACGGGAACTGGTGGCTCCGCCGGCGGCGGCGGGGCGTGTTTCTCTTCTTCCTTTTTCTCCACTGGAGCCTCTTCTTTGATGGGTTCAACTGGTGGTGGAACTTCAACCGGAGCCTCCTCACAAGTTTCTTCTTTTTTCTCTTCAGGCTTTGATTCTTCTTCTTTCTTCTCTTCGGGTTTTGATTCCTCCTCCTTTTTCTCATCCGGTTTCTTCTCCTCCTCCTTTTTCTCATCCGGTTTCTTCTCCTCCTCCTTGGCCGGCGGCGGAGGTGGCGGAGTTGTGAATTCGTGCTTGTTGAGTGCCTCTTGAATCAACTGCTTGAACTCAGCCAAGGCTTTCTTTTGTGGGTCAATAAGATCATCAACCTTATTGCTCTCCTCCTTAAACGAAGCCGATTCAGCTATCTTCTCATCTTCAACCGTCGTCGCCTCTTTCTCACCGTCCACCACCTCTTCCGCCGCCGGCTTCTCAACCTTCTCCGCCTCAGGTTCCGGGTGCGGTGGCGCTTCCTTCTCTAAAACGGCGGTCGTGGGTGTCTCCGTCACACAAACATCAGACACCACAACCTCTTCAGTAGTCGATTTCTTGTCTTCTTCAGCCATTATTACAATTTCAAGAAATTAAACAAGATTTTCTTGAAAACACAATACAGAAAAAAGTTGAAGCTTTGCAAAACAGCAAATGATTTGAAGAGCAAGCGAGGAAGGGGGGGAATTAATATACGAAGTGGGTTCGATTTTCTTGGAGTGGTGGGGGTGGGGATAGGAGATGAACAGTCTGTCAATTAAGGGTTCAAATGCCAGCTCGTTACCACTCTAGAAATGGGTCCATACCCACTAGGAAGCACCAATTCAAATCAATCTTTTAGCTTTATTCAATAATTTGGCCTCAATCTTAACGTTTCTCTAAAAATAGTTACTGTTTGTCGACTTGATTTATGAAACTTTCCAAGTTTGTTAATGTTTGTGTTTCGAATCTTTCGATTGTATCTTGTAATTTTGCTTTTTCAGTAGTTGAATTGTGACAATATTGTTACAGTTTAGAATGTGTGAATGATTTATATTTTTTTAATATCAAGTCATTTTTTGCTTTTTGAACTTATCACAATTACACCTTAAAATATGTCCATGATTTATGTGGGTACCAAGTAATTTTTTTTTAAGGCCACAATGCAGTTACATCTTTAAATATGTTCATAGTTTATATTTCATTGATGCCAAGTAATTTTTGTCTTTGGAGGTCGCAATGCTATTACAATTTAGAATATTCTCATATTTATCAAGTATATTTTGTTTTTCGAGCTCTTGAGCTGTCATTATATTGTTACAACTTAAAAAATGTCCATGATTTATGTTTCGTTAGTATCGAATAATTTTTGTTTTTTTTAGCGATTGAGTTGTCACAATGTTTTTACAGCTTAGTATTAGTCAATGATTTATATTTCATAGGTACGAAGATTTTTTATCTTTGGAGGTCGCAATGTTGTTACATATTAAAAATTTAAAATATGCTCATGATTTATGCTTCATTATTACCAAGTAACTTTTTTCTTTCTAGTTGTTGAGTTGTCACAATGTTGTTACATCATAGAACATGTCCATGATTTATATTTCGATAATATCAAGTAATTTTTGTTTTAATATCGCGATGTTGTTATAGGTTAAAATATACTCAGGATTATCCCTCCGGGGGTGACTGAGTTGGTGGAGCAGGTGAACGCAGAGATCAAATGTTACGATTCGAAACCACTGCCAACATTTTCTCGGTCGAGCCCGTCACACCGAACTTGTCTAGTGCGATTTACCTCTCCTGTGTGATTTACGGGCTACTGCACATGGAGCGGGGTTACCTAGTGCGCACTCACGATGGTCGAGCCTCCGCTGGTTGGTCGGGACTCCGGGTTCCTACGTAAAATTTTTTTTAAAAAAAAAAAAAGCCTCAAGATTTATGTTTCATTGGCACCAAATAATTTATCTTTCAAATTGGTGAGTCGTAACGATATTATTACAACTTAGAATGTATCCAAGATTTATATTTCAATAATACCAAGTAATATTTGTCTTTTAAGATCCTAAGCTTAATTTTGTAGGAGTTGTAACAATATTATTACAATTTAGAATATATCAATGATTTATGTTTCATTGATACCATGTCATTTTTGTCTTTTGAGCTAGTGAGTTGTAACAATGTTCTTACAACTTAGAATATACTCATGATTCATGTTTCATTAGCACTGATTTTTGTTTTTCAATTGTTATATTTCATAATATACCTCTTATTTATGTTTGAGTAGCATGTAACATTTTTGTTTTTAGGATGTCGAGTTGTAACATTGTTGTACATTTTTCAAAATTAGGGTACAAATTTTTCTTCTTATCGAAAAAGTGCTACAAATAATAGAACTTGAAAGCCATTATTTTTTCGTAGTGAGCCTATAAAAACTCCGAGCATTATTATAATAGTAAGGTCGATAAATTGGATATGAACTTGTCGAATAAGACGAAAACTCCAACCATAGATAGTGACTTCTCATACTCATAGTTTGAAATAAATATGTGACGTGTGATTTATTCAAGTCAATTTCTTGTAAGTTTATCCCTTTTGTTCATCGTCCTTACAGCACACGTGTTGAAGAATAAAATTAGGTGTGGTTTCAAAACTATGGGCAGACAAAAGTGAAACGTTGTAAAATTATGCTACTATTTTTCCAAACCTTTGAAATT
The DNA here is from genome assembly GCA_902829205.1 of Fraxinus paxiana. Taxonomy (NCBI): domain Eukaryota; kingdom Viridiplantae; phylum Streptophyta; class Magnoliopsida; order Lamiales; family Oleaceae; genus Fraxinus; species Fraxinus paxiana. Next base: position 2,849 of record CADEPE010032681.1, on the reverse strand, counting down.
CATTAAACATTCCATGTCTAAAAGTTGAGTATAAAGTTAGGAAAATTAGTGAGGGATGGTTCTAGATCATTCACATTTAAAAGTGAAATTTTGAATTCTCAATCTATTATATGCGTGAATCTAGATTTCTATGTAATTGAAACAGTCAATTTGAATGTTCAAATCGAACACGACTCAAACCTGGACGTTAAATAGTGTGACGACGTTGTCCTTCAACTTTAAATCAAGTAAAAGTCACATGCTAAATTGACGATTTTCATCATATTGGGTCTTATATTCACATAATTAAATAAATTGAGAACTATAACGTCACTTTTGAAGGTTAAATAGTCATAATTCAGTTATTGAAAGGTTACAAGCAAAAAAAAAAAAAAACAATATATATGAGTTTGAAGTGATCGTACAAGAAAGTTATAAGTAAAACGGATCACAAAAATTTAAATTTATTCTTAATTAATATTATTTTAGTACGTATCAAACCTAATAAAAACATATGTATTTGTTGTGACCTCCACGTTCGAAGGTTTAGTGCCTAGAAAATCAAGTTCCGGCAACGAAACATGGTGGCATAGTTGTCATCACAAAAATAAATTAATTAAGAATAAAGTTGGAACATTCTTTTAAATATTGAATTAATTCTTTATTAAATTCCTTAATACAGCCTGTCAAATAATAATAAATTGTTTAAATAAATAAAAAATTAAGTTTTCTCCGTCATCATCGCCGCCGTAAAGCCGGTTTATCGAATCGATTATTTAATTAAAATTATATTTATAGATACAGTTATGTGTGTATAGGTAACGGGTGTGAGGTGGTTCCTGGTGGGCCCACTGCCCTCCGCCCTTCATGCAGCAAAGCAATCCAAATGTTGGGCTGTCCGCTGTTGGATGAACTTTCTTTGCTGTCCTTTTCATTTTGAAATTTTTGAGATTTTTAGAATATTTTTTTTTTCAATTTATTGATTTTGATGTATATTCATGAGTAAATTTAATGAATGAATTTTAATCTTGTTACTACTTATTCACTCATTGAAATATTTACGTACCCTAGCAACAAGGCATTCAAGAACAACATATAGCGGAGAGGTAAACAACGACAGCAGTAAAAATAGGCGAAAAAATTACAGCAAGTTTCAACTATAAACCCCAAATTAATTGTCCCGACTATACATCAAAAGTTGAATAACACAATAGAAACTTCAGATAATTCGCAAAAGAGAAGAATCCAATGAATTTCACCACCTCGAAACTTCGCGTGAGAGGAATTGATTTGGGATAAGTGGATTTCATGACTTTAGGGTTTGGGAATTTAATTGATGTTTCTTTTAGTCGTTAACCCGTGTTTGGACGATTACTGACATGATGATGACATGACATTTAACTTAATATTTGGAAGATTTAACTGATCATGTCATTTTCCATCATCCACATCAGTAACTTTACTAACTGATTACATCCTGTGAGTGATGAAATGAGACGGATTAAAGTTCATTGACTAATGAAACGCTTTATAAAATTCGATGAGTAAGTTGTGACATGATACAAAGTTTAGTGGTCATTAAACATTTAACTATTTGGAGAAAAAAGAGTTAAACGAGTGATATATGTGTAATTATATAGAAAGATGAGTGAACATTGGATAACTTGTTAAAAATGAATGAATAAGTAGAAACACGTTTAAAGTTCAATTAGTGTTCATTAAACTTACTTGTATATTCGTATTTATTAGATCTAACTTAATCGTAAGTCTAGTATAAATTTGGTTGATTATTTTAAAAAAAAAAAATCCTACTTTTTAACTACACATTCTTCAAAAAATTACCATTCCATAATTCATTTTATCTCAAAGATGGGAATCAAAATAATCTATCTCAGGTTTTGATCATTTTTCTTTATTTTGACTAGTTTATTAAGAAAATGATCCATTGAATTTTGATCGAACAAGTCGATTTTGATATAACCTTTACAATTTATGATTAAGACAAGGTGAAATACATACATTTACAACTCCTTTTATTGATATTTAATTTTCCGTTTCCTTGTTACCTTTGAATTTATAACTTATAGATAATTTCATAGACTTTTTACATAAGAATAGTTATTCAGGGAAAATTGCGGCTACGGTCCCCAACCTTTTTATTTTTTGCAAACTTTATCCTAACTTTCATTTTGTATTAGCGAATGTTCATAACATTTTATGAATATGCATCTAGAGTTCAAATGAATGAAAAACATCAATTTGACCATTAGTTGACTAAGAAAATTGGGCTTTGACCAATTTTGACTAAATTGATAGAGGTAAAATGGTGAGCCCCCAAACTGAAAATCGGCCACCAAACATCGGCAGACATCACCATCGATTATATTCTTTCCCAACGTCACCCAAATTGTCAGACCCACACATCACCGGAAATTCCCCATTCATCTCTACACATTCCACTCAACCATCGGCCCTAACTCTATGAGACGTCGCCGTAATAACCACCAAAATCCCCCAACTCTCGAACTCAAAAACTGTCGGCAACTTCTCTTCCGATCACATCCACTATCGCGAAGTATCACCGGTCGACTCCCACAATCCATGTCTAATCTAATGATGGTACTTCAACAAAAAAAGGGACAAACAATTGATGCAGCTTCAAGGATTTCAAATCCCGGTCTCACGCTCTTGCAATTTCTCCATACACTATCGCTTGGGAGAAATCCAATTCTGGCATTGATTTAGGTGGGGTGGGATTTGATTTCTAGGTTTGATAGATATGAAATCAGTGATTTTTCTTGGTTTGATTTTTGAGTGTGGAGGTGAGTTTTCTTGATTTGATTTTAGAATGTGCAGTAAGCTGGAAGGTG
>CADEPE010032673.1:0-17064 GCA_902829205.1 Fraxinus paxiana | reverse complement strand
TTCCCCTCCCCTCTTCCTTAGGAATTGTTCATTTTGGGTAAGCCAATGTTAAAACTGCATTCTTGATGTGGACAGGTTCTATGTTTAAAGTGGAACTCGACATGCTGACTTAACTGTGGCTAGATTGAAAGATTAATTAATTACAAAGACTGAAATTTTTCTCCAAATTGGGTGACATACAGGAGAGTCTTCCATCATAACAATTTTAATTTTCCTCCAATTCAACACGTAATAGATGGCATCGTTTGAAGGTGTAATGCCAATCTTTTTTGGTGCAACCCTCTTGCTTGATTTTCCAGAGAACTGATTAGCCTCCGACACCAATATCAACATACACTCGCACACCCTGCATCAAAGTCATGTCAATAAGTGGACCTCGCTAGTAGTAACTAGTAACCACACGATGATGGCTACTAGTGCATGCTATGAGGATTTATATCTTACTCAAAGGACTGTACCATCGTCTCCTGTAAAGAGAGACACATTGTCCGACTTCAAGAAATTAGTCGTATTTGCCACCTTTTGGACAATATTTCCCGATGTTACCCCTTTTTTCTTTCTTCTTTCTTTGAGTTCTCACACTTTTCAACAAGAACTATCGAAGAAGCGATATGAGAGCATCAGGTGGTTTATGGTATTGTGGCAAAAGAAAAAATAAGGCGAGTGTTAAATATGGCTTAGAGAAATTTGACAAAAGAATCAATTTTAGCTTGTGACACGTACAAATCATGAATATCTTAATTCATGTTGGAAAACCAATCCCTAGTTTCGTCGAAAGTGTTGAAAAAACTTGAAGGATTGTAGGAGACAAGAGTCTTTCAAATTGGCTGTTTCATTCTTTGCGAATATATGCATGTACAAAAATATCTTAGTGTTCTCAACGGGATCGTTTTTGAATTGGAGGTTATTGGAGTTAGAATTGATGATAATGTTCAGACTCATGTGGTCTGTTCCATCTTCTTACGAGCACGACAAGCCTATTTTGATGTAAATAAAAGAATTATAAATATTTCCGAAGTTACGAGTAAATTGATTTTTGAAGAAAGGAGGTTGGGCAAAAGTAATATTTTTAATTTGGAATCTTGATACATGCTTCTGAAAAGTGAAAGAAAAGTAACTTCATGAAGAATAAAGTAAATTCGTTGGAACCGTTGACGGTGGAGCAGACTTGGCTAACTCCTCAAAGTCGGACAATGTGATTCTTTATGGGAGACAATAGCGAAGTCCTTTTGTTAAGATTTATATCTTCATGGTATGCATTAATCTTCACGAAAGATGATGATGTTACTACTAACGGGTATGTTTACACACAAATCGTGACTTGACTTTGGTGCAAGTTGTACGAGTGTGTGGTGAAATTGATGTCGATTACTAATGGGCTCTCTAGAAAGTCGAGCAAGAAGATTCCACATAAGTTTTTCAGCATGTTATTTTCGACATGACGAGATGAAATTCTTAGAATTTGTTTTGAATTTTAAGTGATTATTAAACATATGATGCAGTATATTAATTTGCTATTTTGAAAACCGAGTCTACTAAAGTTTGTCGAATGCTTACTGATTCTTTTTATTTTTTTTTCATGTATGGGCTGAATCTTCTATTGGTATCGTTATATTCAAAGAAAGATTATAATTGCGATGATGGAAGTCTCCTCTTTGTGGCACATGTATGCATATTTGAATTGCAATAAATGGGTAGTTTATAATGTTATGATGAAAATTATCGGTAATCATCTTACGTCACATACATGCATTGCTTTGTTATTTGATGTATGAATGTAGTAGTTTTTCATTGCCTCATACATCAAATAACAAATTGACACATATATGTCACATATGACGACTTTGGTGTCGAAGCAATCAATAAAAGTCATTGTTGCTTGGATAACCGAAAATTGTATGCAAATTTGGATTTGTACAAAGTCATCAACGTGTTCTTCTATTCTTTTTGGTATATGACTAGAGAGTATTTTGAGGAAAAATTTATGACCCAAGCATCTCGATTTTTCTTGTCTCTTTGTGGTGGTTCAATTTTATGATATTTGTTACGCTTCGCCACTTGGCATCCCACATCCGTCGAAGCTTGTTTGCCAAAGCCACATGGCATCCCACGTGGAGTGCTTAGAACCTACTAAAGTCCACTAAATCTAGAGCACCAAAGCCCACTTTCATCGAAGCGGTCCCATGTGCATGGCCCTTGCCGAAACCCACTTTCACCTAAGCCGTCCCATGTGAAGAGGCTCTGCCGAAGCCCACTTTCACCAAAGTTGTCCCATGTGAAGAGGTTGTGCTGAAGCCCACTTTCACCAAAGCGATCCCGTGTGAAGAAGCTTTGTCGAACCCCACTTTCATTAAAACGGCCTCGTGTGAAGAGACTCCATCGAAGTCTCAACCACGACGAGTGACGACCCACATTTGAAAATCTTGAATTCATGAAATCTTGATGGAATGATTGATTTGATTCTTGTAATGAGTAATACGTTGAAATCTTGTCAACATAGGTTATAGGGGGTTGCCCCCCTTTTATGGGAGTATTTAATGCGCTATTGACTAGTTGGGTCAAAATTGATACCTAGAATAAGATGCTCCAATTAAGGAGATGATGCCACGTGTCCTCTCATCAAATGGTCACTATTTCACAAGTAACATTATAAATATTCTCCCATTTGTGTTATTTGAAAAAACAAAAGGCTAAGATATCAACTATAAGCTATATATATTATCTCCTTTCGAGTTTGATCTTCTATTGCTAAAATTAGATGTTTGATCTTGATCTTTAGTTTGGTTTTTTGTTGATCGTTCCTTATCGTACAATTTTGCTAATATATCTTGTCAGCACCTGAACATGTTTTTCTCATGTTATCAAGCTTCTTCCATGTTCAAATTCAAGATATTATTAACTAGTAATCTATCTACACTGTTGGAATTAGCTTGTGTGGACAAGAGTGTGCCCGATTCTGTTGTCAACGTTAACAACACAAAAAACAAGGTCAACAGATTGGTGTCGTCCGTGAAAAACGTTTGCTAGAAAATAGCTGGGGATCCCCTTAAAAATAATTTGTTCTTGAAAAAGAACAAGTGGAAGCTACATAAGTTAGAAAAAATCTGATAATTTAGCTAAGGAAAAATGAGTTCAGATTTCCTAAGAGGATGAAAAAACTCTAATGAAAAGGCTTCACAAGCAGCAGGCGCCGACCTCACCACCATCATAGGTGCGATAGGATGAGGGTAGCTGCTCAACTTACCTAGAAGATAGCAACCATCGCAGCTAACATGAGAAATATCACACATCAAAACATGGCTTTACAGGAACTCCTTATGCAAATGCAAGGCCAAAGAGGTCATCCAATTCTCCCTTTTACACCGCAAGAATACTATTCGCGTGAGGATGAAGTTCAAAACCAGAGGGCCCCATTCCTCGGCAGGCTAGAGAAGTTAACCCCCTTGAAAGGAAGTGGAGTTGATATATCCTCAAACTATGTTTCTAGCTGACCTACCGAGACCCAGGCTGACATGGAGAATAATTTCTCTCCCGAATACAAGCTAGAACATATGCCACAAAGGTTTGTTACTGCGTTTGACAAAATCAGTCATGAGGGAACCAGGCACAGGCCATTTCAGCCACTTCCCGCACCTAGAAATAGGCCACAACCACCACCCTCTATGGCCCGACAACTGGAGAAGAGGCAAGGGCATGCCTCTCGTGCTGTCCCGCCTAGAAATATGCACCACAACAAGGAGAAACGGTGAGGGATCAAGTAGGCCCATTTCATGCTCCACCAATATATCAGGATGATGAAGAGAGTACTCGGATAAACCCTAAATATCTTGCGACCTTGATGACGTTAAATATCTTACGACCTTGATTACGACGACGAAAATTTACCTTTTTCATAAGAACTGAGAAATGCTAATGTCTCGAGTCACTGTGTTCCACTAAAGATACAAAAGTATAATGGAAGAGGCCACCTAACTAAGCACTTGAATAGTTAAAAAAACACACATGAGCCTGAGAGGCACCACATCTACCATCAAATGCAGGGCTTTCCATCTGACTTTAAGCGAAGCGACAGAATTTTGGTACAGTAGGTTACCCCTGGGAAGTATCAGGAATTGTAAGCGGAGCGGCATTAATTTGGTACATTTGGTCACTCCTAGGGAGTATCAGGAGCTAGCTAGAATTTAAAAATATGTTCCTAAAATGATTTGTTGTAAGTAAGGAAGGAGAGGCTCATATCTAATGTTTCTAGGACATGAGGCAACAACCCAGGGACAAGTTGAAGAGTTTTTTTTTAGCTCATTTTACTAATTAGAAGACATATTACCTGCCAGTTATTGACCGAAGGCATTGTTTGCACTACAGGCCCGACTAAATATGAATACCCTCCTCTGGAGGGATGTACAGAATCAGGACCTCACCATCTATGACGTTCAGGTGAAAATGATGGGACGTGAGATCATTAAGAGAAGTTGATTGATCACCGAAGTAAAGCTAGCAGAGATCTTCTATCCTACAGAGACAACGGGGAAGATGACCCACCTCTCACGTAATGGACTACCAATGGAACTAGGCTAATAATGAAATTATTCCTAATTCTGGGCAAACACTTGCCACAATCATATTAAACATAGTACCCACACTAGCTTATGAGGATATAACCCCTAGAAACCAATATAAGGTAAATGGGTCCGTACAACGGCCCCCCCAAAGAGGAAGAGGTTGAAGGTGGGGCTCGAAGACTAAAAATAGGCCAAACACCCCCCAATATTGTACTTATTATCATTCTTGCCATCATGACACAGCATACTGTAGAGACATAGCCCAAAGGTCTAGGCAATACCAAAGGCCAAGCGTAAAGAGGCTAAACCTCCCGTTGAGAGCCATCCCCGGGGAAGAGGAGGGAGTGCAATAGAAAAAGACCTATGGAGGGATAACGACAGCGTAGAGACCCCGATTAATGTGGAAGACGCTCAAATCCACGAAATCGGTACGATTTTTGGAGGACCATATGTTGGGGCAATACAAGAAATTTCCAAAGGAATTATACTAGAGAGGGCCAGGACCCCTCCCCCCCAATGATTAGCTACATAGTCGATACCAGTTCCCGAAAAAGGTAACTACCAATTATTGCCTTCACCTAGGAAAATGCTGAGGGTGTACAATTCTCTCATTGTGACGCATTTGTCTTAAGGGCCGTTGTGGCTCGTAATGGGCTGAACGGATGCTAGTTGATAATGATAGCTCCGTCAACATTCTCTTTGGAGCCACTTTTGACAAGATGATCGTCGATCATGAATTAACTCCCATAACCAGTTCCATGTACTGCTTCACCGACTATAACATCATCCTAAGAGGAAAAATAACTCTTGCAACGAAAATGGGAGAACCTCCCCAGATAGCTTTAAACTTCATAAAATTCTTGGTAGTGGATAACAGGTCATCTTACCATGGGGTACTAGGTAGACCCACCCTAAAATATTTATGGGTCGTCACTGAATGTGGGATCGCCATAGTTAGGGGTTACCAGATAAGAGCGCGCGAGTGCTAGCTAAACTCAATAAAAAAGGTCGAACACAGGGATGTCAATGTGGTGCTATGGATGTTGATATGGTCAATGCCACATCGAGATGACGGATGCCCTCGAGCAGGGTGTCATGCTCGATGAACTGGACCCTCGTGTTATCGAGTTCGAATCTCAAACATCACCAATAGAGGAGCCAGGAAGTTTTCTAGTAGACTCTCAAGACCCTACCAAGGCATTGCAAGTGGGAAAAGGCTTGCCACTGGAGGCTAAAGAAAGACTCAATGATTTTTTATGTAGAAATACTGATGTATTTGCATGGAGGCACGAGGACATGGTAAACATTAACCACAAGGTCAGTTACCATTACCAGAAAATTGATCTTTCGATTTCCCCTCTTAGACAGAATAGAAGAGCCCTCAACCCGGAGAGATATGAGGCCCTGAAGGGGGAATGCAAAAGCTGATAAAGAATGACTTCATCAGGGATACCATATACCTGAAATGGGTCTCAAACCAGGTTTTGGTAAAGAAACACAATGGTAAATGGATGATGTACATCGACTTTTCCACCCTCAACCAAGCTTGTTCTAAGGACAATTTTCCTCTTCTAATGATAGACCAACTCGTGGACTCCGCTGCTGGTTAGGAGTTTTTGAGCTTCGTGGATGCCTATCTGGGCTATAATCAAATCCTCATGCACCTGGTAAATGGGAAAAATACATCTTTCATCACTGATAGATGTCTTTATTGTCACAAAATGATACCCTTTGGGTTGAAAAATACCAGGCCACCTATCAGAGGCTCATGTTTGCCAACCTCATTGGCAAAACAATGGATGTCTACGCGGATGACATTCTTGTAAAAAGCTTAAAGGCAAATGACCATGTAATGCACTTGGAAGAAACTTTTCAAATTTTATGGAGGTACGGGATGAGGTTGAAACCTCTTAAGTGTACGTTCAATGTTGCCTCCGACAAATTCCTAGGATACATGGTCAATCAGAGGGGCATAAAGGCTAATCTAGAAAAAAAAATCCGACCATTGGTCGAGATAAGACCCTCTAAAAAATGAAAGTAGGTACAAAGCTTAAGGGGCAAGTGGCGACTTTAAGCCATTTCATCTCGAAATCCACCGACAAATGCCTCCCTTTCTTTAAGCTCTTAAAAGGGGGCAAGAAGTCCCAATGGATGGAGGAGTGTGAAGAGGCCTTCTAGAGGCTGAAAAAGCTTCTAGGGCAGCCCCCCTCCTCTCAAAACCCAAGTCTAGAGAGGCCCTGTAACTCTATTTGACCTCTCCAATGAAGTCATTGGCCCGATTCTCGTAAGAGAAAAAGGTACCCTCCAGTTGCTTGTTTACTACGTAAATAAGGAACTTTAGGCGGTTGAAACTCGCTATCCTAATATGGAGAAGCTAATTGTAGCCTTGATCACTGCATCCAGAAAATTAAGGTTATACTTCCAAGCTCATACAATACTCGTGTTAATCGACTTCGCGCTCAAGCAAGTGCTTCAAAAGCCCTACGCTTCGGGTAGATTACTGAAATGGGTAGTTGAGCTCAACGAGTTTGATATCGTTTTCAAGATAAAACTTCTATCAAAGGACAGGCTCGGCGGACTTCGTGGTGGAATTTGCCAAAGCCCTGGAGATGGAAAAAAATAATGAAGCACGTAAAACCTCCCACATGAAACTTGCTCGTGGATGGTTCATCTGGAGAAACATGCTCAAGAGCGGGTGTTGTCCTTGTTAGCCCCGAAGGACATAAGATCAACTGTACAAAAATGAGGTTCAGGTTTAAGGCTACCAACAACGCGATTGAATATGAAGCACTACTTGCTAGCCTAAAGTTGGCTAAAGAAATGCAAGTGAAAAAGTTGCTCATTAACAATGATTCCTAGTTAATAGTTAGTCAGGTTAATGGCAACTTCACATCAAGGGACAAGGGCATGTCTACGTACCTCAAATTGGTGATGGATCTACCCTTATCTTTTGAAATCTCAAGTTAGCTCAAATCTCAAGCTTTGAAAATACCCACGCCCTACCTTGTCCAAGCTGGCTAGTAGTAAAACTCATAACTACTAACAATTGTTTCGATTGAACACCTCTCAGAACCCTCAATTGCTAAGGAAAAATAGGTAATGGGGGTAGAAGGAATGCCTACATGGATGCAACCTATAGTAGCTTTCCTTAAAGATCAAGTCCTTTCCAACAACAAAGAAAACTTGATGCCTCCAAAAGAGCATAGGTCGATGAACTGCTACAAGTATTGTGGGCAATCTGGACTACAAGTCGGACCCCAACTAGAGAAACTTATTTCTCAATTACTTACGGTACTGAAGTAATTAGCCCAATGGAAGTTGGATTACCCTCTCATTGTTGATTGCAATTCAATTAAATATCCAACGATGAGTTGGGAAGATGCGAGCTCGATTTCCTCAACGAAAAGAAGGATAAATCTTAAGTGAAACTAGCCACATATCAAAAGAAGATGACTCGTTGATACAATGCGAGAGTTAAGAAAAGGTCTTTTCGGATAAATGACTTGGCACTTTGGAGAGTTTTTCTTATCCTCTAAAGAACTAGGGGTAGGTACGCTGGGTCCAAACCTGGAAGGTACATACTGGATCAAAGAAGAACTACGACTTGACACTTATTGGATAGAAGATCTGGATGGGACAATATAACTTTACCTATGAAACAGAGAATATCTTAGGATATACGACCAATGAATGAGCTTTATGGTTGGAAGATCTTTCCCGCGCCTATAAATATTTCAAAGTGATTCAATAAAAGTACGTTTTGTTTAAAAGAGTTATAACAAATGTTTTCCATGATGAAGTTGTACGTTATGGGAGAAGCCCATATATGAATGAATCATCCATTATCTATGGAAGCGTGAGAGCCTTGACGAAGAGGGTCAAATCCCAAAAGAGATTATCTCATTGGTTCTCCAAGACATAGAACACATGTCTCACATTACGAAGCTGAACGCCATGGGAGAAGCCTCTACATGGATGAATCATCTGCCATGTATGGAAGCGTATGCGTCTCAGGAAAGAGGGTCAGATCCCAAAAGGAATTACCTCATTGGTTTTTCGAGGCGTACAACACATGCCTCCCATAATGAAGTTGAATGTCATGGAGAGCCCCTACATAAATTAACCATCCACAATGTATGGAAGCATGGATGACTCGAAGAAAAGGATCATATTCTAAAAGGGATTATCACGTTGGTTCTCCGTGGAATAAAACATATGCCTCCCATGACGAAGCTGAATGTCATGGAAGAAGTGGAAAGGATATTGAAGAACATTTTGGAAGTTCCATGTATTCTCAAGATTAACCATGTTTGAAAGATCATTTATCTTTAGAGGTCATCATATTTACTTCACTTTAACTTGCAAGTTAAATTGTTTAAGTTATGCACAATATTGAAGTCACAATTCAATTATTGAAGACATGAAAATAGAAAAACATTCACTTCATTGATAAAGATATATGTACAAAGGATACCTTCAACCATTACATTAAAATAAAAATCATATACTATGCTAGAGGTGACAGGGAGTCCAATGCTTCAGTAGCAGGCGCTTCAATAGCGGAGCTTCTTGGCCTAAAGCTTCGCCTTCAAGAACACCCTCTTGGTCCACTTTTACTTCATATTTCAACGTGTCATCAACAGGGGTCTGATGCACCTCCTCCAAGAACTCTGCCTTCAATTCAGAAACATTGAGTTCTGGGTAAAGTTCTCCTACCCTGTCTCCTACCTCAACATAAGCAAACCTCCTCCAATAGGCGTCGAAGCACTGGTACTATTTCGTTGGCAATGTAGTCCTTCACCACCTCCTCACCTACTTTTTGAGCACTAGCCTTGTCGTTCTCATCCTCCTGCATATAGTGCCTTAGTTAGGTCTCCAGAAACCTATTCGCGTCCTTGAGCCCAGGGTTTTCTAAGTTTGCAGTGGCACCTTGGACCTCAGGTGGTAGTATGTTCATCACTGTTGGGGCAATCTTTTCATCCTGTCTAACCAAGAATCTTCATGACTTTCTAGGGGTCTTCGCCACTAAAGTCTTCTTCACAGCCTCAGAGGTCTGCTCTACCTCCTTCGCAGCCTCTTCACCGACCTCCCTTGCGTTGTGAGCCTTACAGTAGTGAAGGAAGACTACATCAGCTTTGGAGATGGTGGATGTGGATCTGTTTGGCCACCGAGGCACTTGTTGTGCCTAACTTCCAGAAGCAGGGCCAATTCCATAGGAAAATTTTCTTTTCTTGGGGCATCTCCACATTTCCCTTGCCCTTATCAATCTTCTGGACCCCTTCTTACTCACTCTCATCATATTCTTTGCTGAGGCATTCCAATTTTCCCCTAACATGCTTGGCACCTTCGGAGGACAATTTCAAAGCTCAGGAGCTCACTGTGGAAGCTGCCCTCAATATAGAAGCCATGCTAGGGATGGGATACTTTTTCCTCCTAAGGTCATCTATAAATAACAAAGACAATGTTAAAATCAATCTAAAGTCAAAGAACATCTACACGGAGCCCCAATATTTACCTTTCGAAGCCATTAATCCAAAGTCAGGGAAGAACTTGATACAGTCAATTAGACGGTCTAAATGATGTGACCTATGAGGACGTCTGTAGATGTCTTTGATGACGTCCCACTAAGCTTGTGAGAGTTCGAAGCGAGTCCCTGAAATTGCAAACCAAGGAACGTCAGATAAAGTTATAAACAAATGACAAGTTTCAAAAAGAAAAACTCATGAGCTTCGGAGTACTGAGTCGACATAGTATAAGCTGGGTCTTATCTCCCTCAACCATCTACCACTTATCCTTGACCCAGAACCATGACTCTTTCCACCCTTTTATGGAGGATGGCAGACCTACTATAAAAGGGGCATGGGCCTCCCATGTAGTCATATAATACCACCCTTTAGACTCTCCTTTCCCAAGTACTCGGGGTTGGAAAAGAGTTTGGAAGACATAATAGGGCATATCCTCGCCAAGCGAGGTCTTCTTCCAGAGGAAGTACGCCCCAACCAACTAGCTATACCCATTTGGCAATAATTATGTGTGAGCCAACATATAGGACCTCAACACCACCCTAAAAATGGGTGTAGAGGTAGACACATACCTGTCTTTAACAAAAATTCACTAACGGCCACACAACCTGGTCTCGAATAACATGCATGTTCGTGGGCCTTGGGTTCTAAGAGTTCTATAGAATCTGGGATTCTATACTTCTCCATAAGTTCAACTAATTTGGCAGAGGTCATAGTAAAAGGGATTATTGCAGTCCCCCACCCAGCGTCATAATTTATTGGACCTTCACTCATGGCCCGAAAATCTCCATCCAACCCCTAGACATGACTTGCTCCCCAACCCTAGTAATGGTTACCCTCCCATTGCTAAACTAGAGTTAGAACCCATTGAAATTTAAAAAAAGATGGAATGAAGGATGGGAAGACAAAGAAACTATCTAAACGAAAAGAAGTTCTAAGAACATGACATTGACAGAGAACAGAAATAGCCGAAAAGTTTTTTAAATGCTAGAGAGTTGAAGATTTTTGCAAAGATAAAAAAACTATACAATGGCAGGTTTTTGGCTTTTATAGGAAGAGAAGACGAAGCTGAGCCATTGGATCTAGACCTATTTCATTTGAATCGTCCATTTTTAACTTCATCTGAGACGTCGAATTCAAACAATTTTTCTTATTAACGCCTTAGATTAATGCGTATGTCTCACGCACGAGCCTCAGTGTGCCAGTCTCAGAATGCAGCAGTGTGGCCCGCATTCAATATGTAACATATGTATGTGTATTGGAAGTCTGAACCACAATGAGTGACGACCCACATTTGAAAATCCCGAATTCATGAAATCTTAATGGAATGATTGATGTAGTTCTTGTAATGAGTAATATGTCGAAATCTTGTCAACATAGTTTATAGGGTGGCTGTCCCCTTTTTTGGGAGCATTTAATGCGCCACGGGCTAGTTGGGTCAAAATTGACACTCAGGATAAGATGCTTCGATTAAGGAGATGAAGCCACGTGTCCTCTCATCCAATGGTCACCATTTCACATGTAGCATTATAAATATCCCCCCCTTTGTGTCATTTGAGAAAAAAAAGCTAAGACATCAACTATAAGCTACATATTCTCTCATTTCGAGTTTGATTTCTTGTTGCTGAAATTAGATGTTTGATCTTGATCTTTAGTTTGATTTTTTGTTGATCGTTCCTTATCGTACAATTTCGCTCATATATTTTGCTGACGCCCGAACATATTCGTCTCGTGTTATCAAGCTTCTGTCATATTAAAATTTGAGACATTATCAATTAGTAATTGGTCTACACATGTTGGAATTAACTTGCGTGGACACGAGTGGGCCAGATATCCGTTGTCCACGTCAACGGTTTAAAAAACGAGGTCAACAATATTTTTCTCCCGATAACACTTGAGAGTTTAGATGAGTGAAACTCTATATGAGCGTACAAATTTTTTCATATACTGAATTTTTTATAGTCCTCAAGTTTTTTGTGTTATTTCTATATTTTTCCTTATTTGCTATTTTTCTTTGAACATTGAAAATCTTATAGACAAGTTTAAACTATAGTTTTTATACCTATTTTCACATTGAACATAATGACATGTCTATTTGAAATGAAATAAGGATTATTTTTGTTGAATAGGGCGGGCACCCCGCCTAAAGGGGACGCCATGTCGCACCCCATTTGAGCAGCGCCTATGTGGCCCTGTTCGTGCAGCATGATTTATGAAATGAAACAAAGCAGATTCCCCAAAAGCAGCAATTATGCACAGATTTCATCAAAATTGTCATATCAAAACACATTATTATTTGATTTTGATAAAAGCTAAGCGTGATTAAGATGGCTCTTTCGGCTGCTAATTAATCCTATCTAATCCACTTTAATCATTGATTATTGCATTAGTAAGGGTAATAATAAATCATGTCTTGGGATAAGTTTTTTTTTAACTTTATTGTGCACAATCATACAATATTTACCTTTTATTTAATAATTTACTATTGATGATTATTTTTTATCGTTTACTTAACCAAAAAAAAAAAAGGAAAAATGCACATGTGAATGAATTTCTAGTATGAGTAATGAACAATTATATGAGAAAGAAGTAGAAATATGAGATTAAAATATGGTGATAATATATATGTGTTCAACTCAAGTTTTGTTGACGAAGAAATAATTGATAATGAAGTAATTTAAATTTCAAAATCTTCGGCCAATGAGGCCACGATCCCAAAGCTTTAGGCACTTCTAGTTGTATAGAAAATTCGTTACCGATAATCCCCCTCCTTCCCCCACCGCCTACGAGAATATACAATGGCAACTTTCAGGCATGAGTGATTGATCTTGAGATTGCTTGTTGAACGTTTGATGACACCTTGCAAACCATGCAACAATGGGATCCTCCCATTGAACCGAATATCTTCGACAATGTTATTCTTTTAAGGGGGACTACTATTCATTTATAGGGGTAAATTAATTACCTATTTAGAAAGATAAGACATTTTTTATAGAAAACATGGTCGATTATTTTGTTTTCATATAGTATAATCGACAAAGCGGTAAATCAAAAGTGAGAAATTTTCTACATTTAGGTCAAAGTCAACAATTAATTTTTACTACACATTTTATATGATCCACAATTTTTATCAACATATTTCATGAAAATCTACTAAAAATCTGATTTTAAAATACACCTGCTTAGAGTATGTTTTGTCTTTGTTAAATAATTAATTTGTTAATTACCTTGATTTGGAAATGTATACACTCGTCATATTGTGTTACACGAACATTTAACATCAGTGTTACATGTCATCGTAACTTTGACTCATCTGCGAACAATTTGTTTTCGAGGACTGTATTTTTGCTAAGCAAAACCTTGTCCAAAATTAAATAGGATTATTCAAAGTAGTTGAGTAAAAGTAAATTCAATTTTGCATTATTGTCGATGAAAGTGTGTCGTGAATTTATGAAATGAAAATAAATGTGGTACTATAAGAAATAAAGTTCATTTATTAATTCAAAACCCATGTGAAAATCATCTAGTGTGCATTTGAGTCTTTGACCTGGTTAAGGTTGTGCAGCACTTATTACTAATTAAATTAAGAGTTATACTACAAGAACATAATACTTTACCTAATATTTTATCGAATTGATAAGTGACGACTCCCTATTGAAGGGGGCCCCGTGGGCCCAGACGCCCTTCCTCCCCCTCCCCCTCCCCCCAATATCGGGATGCTACTTGTCAATTCGGTAAAACATTATGTACAAATAGAATTTTCCTAAGTATTTTTCGGTGAAAAATAGGTCTTCGACAGACTTATTACAAACTGGGTCCACTTATCTTATGGCCCTCACTCTAATTTAGTTATGACTTAAAACCTGTTAAATTTTGGTCCATATTACTTCCCTTAGGCCCACTTATCTAACTATTTTCGATGTACCATTTTCATTGAATCGGTGTTTTTATTTCAATAAATATGTTCGAAGATCTAAACAACAATATTAAAATTCAATATAGGTTATTTTTTGTTCGACTATGCATGTATTCATTAGCAATCAAACATGAAATTTTGACAGAAACTATTGACACACAACACTTAACATGCATTCATTAAAAGATGAAATTTTAGAAAAAAAAAAAAAAAAAGACAAGCAAATCGTAGTTCGCCACATCAGCTCTTTCAACTTTCCCTGTCAAAAATCCCTGATCGAGTAGCTTAATTCATTCATTAGAGTCCAATATAGATTAATTTATCTCCTGTATGTGTGTTAATGAGGTCACCGTTACGCTTCTATCCCAAAGCCAATGACCATAAAATAGCTAACTTGTTGAGGACCCGACTAAATGCATCTTTGATAAAGAAGCTTTTTAAACACAAGTTATTTTTGGACACATTTGACTAATTTTATGAAAATATCGGAATAGTGTCTCTTTTAAAAATTAATTTCCAAACTAAAATAAGATAACTTTCTTCAAAAACTCTTCTACAGAAAGTAAAAGTAAAAACAAAAGTCATTCCCAACGAGTTTAGATTTTAATCTAAGTATTTCCAAACATATAGTGAAGTAGAGACGAACTTGTTTAACCGATCTTTTTATAGTCCATTCATTGAGGTCGGGGATGAATGAAACTAATCAAAAGAGCTAATCGCGCAAGCAAAGTCCAGTAAATATAAATAATTTTTTTTTTAAAGGTAGTGTAGGGTCTAGTAAACGGATCTATAAGGACACTGTACAAAATTTTGTTATTATTCTTTTGAGCTTTTCTATGGGCCCCATCTGGCCCACAATCGCTCTCATTCTGAGGCTGTGTTTGATATTTCCTTAATTTCAGCCCATTAATGTATTAATTAGGGAAACGCTACTATCCTCCTTCCATAGCTATCATCATTGCATATATTATGATCATCTCCATTAATTTATCATGAAAAAGTAGTGTATTTTTTTTACATGTTTGGTGCGTTAAATTAAACAGAACTAAAAAATATTGGAGGATAAGATATGTACAATCCTACGAAACACGTCGTTAAAATGCACCAAGTCTCGATATCTACGTTTCAGGAATTCCTTCATATTAGTTTTGCTAGAAATGGTCGTAGATGTTTAAATTTTGGATAATGCTACGTGTACCAAATGAATTACTTAATCTATTATATACTCAAAACGTGGCGGCTCCCTATTGGAGGGCGCCTGTAGGTCCAGGCGCCCCCCAATAGGGGGCCGTCACGTGTTGAGTATGTAATAGATTATGTAATATATTTTGTACAAACAGTTTTTTCCTCAAATTTTATGCATCAATTGTGATACACTTATCGTGCAAGTTTAGAGCATAATATTGAATGCACTGTTTAATGAAAAAAAAAAAACAGCATGTTCAGTATTATCTAATCCTTCTTACTAAATATATATCAGCGAAATTTAAACTTACTAATCAACCATATATTTTCATCAGTTTTTATCAAAACTCGATAAAATCTTATTTTTAACTAAACCAAATAGGGGCTTTGTGTCTAGCCAATTTAACGTACCATGTGCATTTGGTTTTATTTGAGCTAACAAATTAACTTCATATGCAAATAGAATTGTCACATTTGGTCGGCCAACTTTATATGCTTCTTTCTATTTAAAACTGTACAGTTCTATCTAATTTAACGTATTGAACATGCACAGCATTCATTCCGATCTAACTTAGAGAATTGAATGTCATAAATTTTGGGGTTGCAGCTTGTAATTGTTTAAGGGAGTATGGTGAAGGTGGGGTATCTGACTTAACTTGGAAGAATTTGTACACGAAAATCATTCAATTTCCTAACAGCCATTTAGTTGTACATTAAAGCTTTGTACATAGTACTCCGTGCATGTTTTGTAGTACAACCTGCAACTGCTTTACTGACAATTATTTCGACGGACTACCTGAACACTGTACAAAGGTAAATCTTAGCTTTCCCCTAATTTATAGGTCCATTGGCTAATATACCCCCAAAGTAGGTCTCAGTTAACTGCAGTGGTCGGTCGAAAAAATTCTGCAATTGGCTTCAAGGGAGGCTGAGCAGGATAGACAAATAAATTATCTCTTGAGGGAGTCGAGATGATACAATGTTTCGATCGAGAGAGGTCCTGTTTAGAATTAAAAATTCTAGTTTAATATCATCGAGAACAATGAAATCGCAGAAAGAAAATAAAAATACAAAAATACGTAAGATTTATAGAAGTTCGGCTCAATGAAAGATTATGTCTGCGTTCGCTTCTTTCGTAATTCATTACTATGAAAAGAAATTTATAAGAGAAAATTGCACATCCTATTACCTTTTGAGATTCAACCAACAAATTTAAGTAGCAAGTGTTGATGTTAAAAAATTTACATACTAGTAGCTCGTGATTATCATTTGTAAATATCAATATATGTATTAAACTTGTTAGTTGAATTTATTACACCCTTCGTCCCATTTATATAGGTTCACTTTCCTTATTTTCTTGTCACAATTATATAGTCTTGTTTCTTTATTAAGAATATTTTGTTTTGTTCGTTTACTAATATACTTTTATTTCTTTACTTTCAATCATAGTTATTATACCCAATCCAGACATCGACCCGGACAAGGTACTGGGTCTCGGGTTACTAGTTGAACCGGTGGGTTATTGTATAAAAATTTATTAAAAAAATTAAGTACAATTTTTTTTAGGCATAATTATATTTTCTTTAAAATTATTTTTGCTAATTATTTAGGTTTATAAAATAAAGTAAAATGTTCGACCAAATTTTTATAAAAAATGCTTTTAGAAAACATATATATGATCATTGGATACATATAACTTATTGCACACAAAAAACATTGAAGTACTCTACAACTCCAATGGTAAGGAACTAATTGTTTTACTTAAACGCCCAATGTTCAATTCCTTGGACCCCAAAAATTTTAGAATGCAATTTTGAAAGGGAAAAAATCAAAAGTAAGGTGTTTAAGTTTCTAAATTCAAAAATCAAGTTTTTAGTTTAAA
>CADEPE010032659.1:0-17064 GCA_902829205.1 Fraxinus paxiana | reverse complement strand
TTGTTAATTTATGCAATTGAGTAAATCACATAGAACACTATAATCTGTCTACACGCTACAGTCAGAACCACTTTAATAACTTCTTATAGGATATTGTGACTGTTTGGCATGTATTGTTTGAGCTGGGTACTTAATAATTTTTTTTTAATTAAATGAGTTTAAGTATTTACAAGTTTTTCCTTAGGGGTTTTTGTGGAAGAGATTGAGAGTTTTTCAGATAATTAATGTTGAAGAGTTATTGTTTTATTCTTTGAAGTGGAAATCATGTCAAAGTGAAAATTTTAGTTGTGACCCGAATTCTATTTGAAATTCTATTTGGGAGTTGGTAGTTGAAAAGTCTTGAAGAAGTCTAAAACGTAAGCAAGGAGAAGATTCACGTTGAAGACCGTTCCTTGTGCTCTCGAGCAAAACTTTCAGTGATATCAATGCTCGCTAACTGCTAGGCAAGCACTTGAGCGATTGTGGCACCGTTTGCTAGCCACGAGGGCACCGCTCGAGCGATCATGTCATCTTGTGCAATTGGATTTTGTGATTTTGACAATTTTCTATCATATTCAATCTCAAACTATCTGTTATTGGTTATGACTATTATATTAGGACTCTAATTTTGTTAGACTCATCTTGTATTATATATTGAAGTATTTATATCTCTTGAGAGATCATCCAACACAATTTGTACTCCTTACATATTTTAATATTAGTAAATTCTCCTCCTCTACCCGTTATTTTTTTCTCTAGTTGGGTTTCTATATAAATCTTGTGTTCTTGTTATTATTCATCATATTACTATATTCTCACTTAATTTTTAATAGTGAATTTCTGCCTCTATCATTAAAATTCAAGAAAGACTTCGTCGACATTCCTAACCTGAATCAAGATGCTGCTGGTGATAGTGGTCAACAAATGGTGGAGGGTATCGCTAATGGTGGAGGAAATACTACTACAGATGCTGAGACTGGAGAAGATGATAGAGATGGTTCAGTCGCCTTTCAATATAAAGTTACGAACTTGAACTTTTCACCTCTCCCAGACATTGAAGAGGAATGAAAAGTTAAGAATGTTATGTTGTTATTGATTTTTAGTTTATTTTGCACCAAAACATCTTTTGTTGTGTTATGTAGCCTAAGGATTGCTATTTGATCAATGAACTGGGAATAAGGAATTTATTAGCCATCAATTATTCTATCTTTATGTTGTAACATAAAAAAATGTATATTCACACACACACACACACACACACACACACACACAAACTTCATTGGCACGTGCAAAGCACGTGGCATTTTAGTTTACAACACACACACACACATACACACTAGTCATTAGCACGTGCAATGTGCATGGCGTTTTAGTAATGACGCATTTAATAGCATTTTGATTGTTACTTTTTGGTCATATGTGATTGTACCCAAATCGTGGATGGAGAAGTGCCTTTCTGTCTCTATCATTTAAGTCCGAGGAAGACTTCGTCGACGTCCCTTATTTGAATCAAAATGCTACTATAGGTAGTGGGCAACAAATTGAAAATGGTGGTGGTGGTGGTGGAGGAAATGCTTCGACAGCTGCTGAGGGAGGATGAGAGGGTATAGATGATTCAGCTCCATTCAATATAAAGTTACGGACTTGAACTTTTCGCCTCTCCCAGATACTATGAGGAATGAGAAGTTTAGATTGTTATGTTGTTATTGATTTTTATTTTATTTTGCACCAAGAACTCTTCTGTTGTATTAGATAGCCTATAGGTCGCTATTTGATCAATGAATTAGGAGTAAGATTTTCATTAGCCATCAATTATTCTATCTTTTCGCTATAACATAAAAATATTGTATGTAAACACACACACTAGTCATGGCACGTGCGAAGCACGTGGTGTTTTAATGTATAGTACACACACATACACACGTCATTTGCACGTGTGATGTATGTGGCGATTTAGTAATGGTGTACTTATAGTATTTTAATTGTTACATTTTGGTCATCTACGAATGCACCCAAATTGTGGATGAAGAGGTGTCTTTATGTGTCCATCATTTATGGCCGAAGAAGACTTCGACGATGACTCTAATTTGAATCGAAATGCTACTGCAGGCGATGGTAAATAAATTGAGAAGGGTGATGTTGGTGGTGGAGGAAATGCTCTTGCAGTTGTTGAGGGTGGAGGAGATGGTGTAGATGGTTCAGCTCCATTCAATATAATTTACGGACCTGAACTTTTCACATCTCCCAGACATTGATGAGAAATGAGAAGTTTAAAATCTTATGTTGTTAATATTTTTAATTTATTTTGCACCAAAAACTTGTATGTTGTGTTAGGTAGTTTATAGGTTGCTATTTGATCAATGAATTAGGAGCAATGATTTATTAACCATCAATTATTCTATCTTATTGCTGTAATATAAAAAAATTTGTATGTATATACAGACACATGCATAAACTAGTCATTGACACGCATGATGCATGTGGCATTTATGTAAAGACGTATTTAATAGTATTTTAATTGTTACTTTTTGGTCATATGAGATTGCACACAAATCGTGGATGGAAAGGTGCCTTTCCATCTCCATCATTTAGGGCCAAGGAAGACTTCGTCGACATCCCTTATTTGAATCAATATACTACTACAGGTAGTGGTCAACAAATTGAGGAGGGTGGTGTTGGTGGCGAAGGAAGTTGCTGAGGGTGGAAAAGTGGGTATAGATAGTTCAGCTCAATTTAATATAAAGTACGTGCTTGAACTCTTCACCTCTCCCAAATACTCACGAGGAATGAGAACTTTAGAATGTTATGTGTTTTTTGATTTTTAGTTTATTTTGCACCAAAAACTCTTTTGTTGTATTTGATAGCACATGGGTTGCTATTTGATCAATGAATTAGGATTAATGATTTTTTTTGCCGATGTCCCTAATTAGAATAAAAAACTCACTTCAGATGACGGTCAATAAATTGAGGAGGGTTCTGCAGGTGACGGAGGCTGCTGAGGGTGGTGGAGAGGGTGTAGATGGTTCATCTCCATTCAATATAAAGTTACGGACTTGAAAGTTTCACCTCTACAAGACATTAACGAAGAATGATTTGTTTAGAATGTTATGTTATTGATTTTTAGTTTATTTTGCACCAAAAACTCTTATGTTGTATTATGTGGCCAATGAGTTTCTATTTGATCAATGAATTAGGAGTAAGGATTTTATTAGCGATCAATTATTCTATCTTTTTTGCTGTAACATAATTTTTTTTGTACACACACACACACTAGTCATTAGCACCTATGATGCACGTGGCATTTTAAAAATGACGTATTTAATACTATTTTGATTGTTACTTTTTGGTCATTTGAGATTGCGCCCAAATCATGAGTCGAGAGGCGCATTTTCGTATCTATTATTTAGGGCAGATGATGACTTCGTCGATGTCCCTAGTCTGAATCAAAATACTGCTGCAAGACATGGTCAACTAATTGAGGAGGGTACAGCCGTTGGCGCAGGAAATACTCGTACAACTGCTGAGGGTGGTGAGTTACGTATTTGAACTTTTAACCTCTCCCAAACACTAACGAGGAATAAGAACTTTAAAATGTTGTGTTATCAATATTTTTAATCTATTTTGCACCAAAAATTCGTCTATTGTGTTAAGGTAGTCTATGAATTGCTATTTGATCAATGAATTAGGAGCAAGAATTTTATTAACCATTAATTATTCTATCCTTTTGCAGTAACATAAAAAAATTGTATGTAAATATAAACACACACACACACACACACACACACACACCCAAACTAGTCATTCGCACGTACGAAGCACGTGATGTTTTAGTGTATAACACACACGCACTAGTCATTGACACGTACGATGTACATGGCGTTTTAGTAATGACATTTTTAATAGTATTTTGATTGTTACTTTTTGGTCATCTACAATTGTACCCAAGTCGTAGATTGAGAGGAACCTTGTTGTCTCCATCATTTAGGGTCGAGGAAGACTTCGCCGATGTCCCTAATTTGAATCAAAACGTCGCTTCAGACGGTGGTCAATAAATTGAGGAGGGTTTTGCTGGTGGCGGAGAAAATGCTCCTACAACTGCTGAGGGTTGTTGAGAAGATGTAGATGGTTCATCTCCATTCAATATGAAGTTACTTAATTGAACTTTTCACCTCTCCCAGACACTGACAAGGAATGAGATGTTTAGAATGTTATGTTGTTATTGATTTTTAGTTTATTTTGCACCAAAAACTCTTATGTTGTATTAGGTAGCCTATGGGTTTCTATTTGATCAATGAATTATGAGTAAGGATTTTATTAGCCATCAATTATTCTATCTTTTTTCCTTAACATATTTTTTTTATGTACGCATACACACACTCACTAGTCATTAGCACCTACGATGTACGTGGCATTTTAGTAATGACGTATTTAATACTATTTTGATTGTTACTTTTTGATTATTTGGGATTGCACCCAAATCATGAATGGAGAGGTGCATTTTCGTCTCCATTATTTTGGGCAAAGGATGACTTCGTCGATTTCCCTAGTATGAATCAAAACACTGCTGCAGGAGATGGTCAACAAATTGAGGAGGGTACAGCCGGTGGCGTAGGAAATACTCCTGGAACTGCAGAGGGTGGTTGAGATGGTTCAACTCCGTTCAATATAAAGTTACGGACTTGAACTTCTCACCTCTCCCAAACACTAACGAGGAATAAGAACTTTAAAATGTTGTGATGTCAATATCTTTAATCTATTTTGCACCAAAAAACTCGTCTATTGTATTAGGTAGTGTATGGGTTGCTATTTGATCAATGAATTGGGAGCAAGGTTTTTATTAACCATTAATTATTCTATCATTTTGCTGTAACATAAAAAAAAATTGTATGTATATATATACACACACATAAGTTAGTCGTTCACACGTGCGAAGTATGTGACGTTTTAGTGTAAAACATACACGCACTAGTTTGAGAGAAAATGCTCATGCAACTGCTGAGGATGGTTGAGAGGATGTAGATGGTTCGTCTCCATTCAATATAAAGTTACTTGATTGAGCTTTTCACCTCTCCTAGATACTGACGAGGAATGAGAACTTTAGAATGTTATGTTGTTATTGATTTTTAGTTTATTTTACACCAAAAACTCTTATGTTATATTAGTTAGCCTATGGGATGCTATTTGATCAATGAATTAGGATTAATGATATTTTTAGTCATCAAATAATCTATTTTTTTTGCTATAACATAAAAAATATTGTGTGTACACACACACTCACTAGTCATTGGCACGTACGAAGCACTTGGTATTTTAGTGAATAACACACACCACTAATCATTGACACGTACTACGTATGTGGCATTTTTGTAACGACACGTTTAATAGTGTTTTGATTGTTACTCTTTGGAAATCTGTAATTGCACCCAAATCGTAGATTGAGAGGTACCTTTCCGTCTCCATCATTTAGGGCCGTGGAACACTTCGTAAATGTCCCTAATTTGAATCAAAATGTCGCTTTTGATGGTGGTCAATAAATTGAGGAGGGTTTTACTATTGGTGGAGGAAATGCTCCTGCAACTACTGAGGGTGGTTGATGTTTCATTTCCATTCAACATAAAGTTACGTAATTGAACTTTTCACCTATCCCAGACACTGACCAGGAATGAGAACTTTAGAATGTTATATTGTTATTGATTTTTAGTCTATTTTGCACCAAAATACTCTTCTATTGTATTCGTTAGCCTATGGGATGCTATTTGATCAATGAATTAGGATTAGGGATTTTTTTAGTCATCAAATAATCTATTTTTTTTCTATAACATAAAAAAAGTGTGTGTACACACACACTCACTACTCATTGGCACATGCGAAGCACTTGTCTTAGTGTATAACACACATACACACAAACTCTTATATTGTATTAGGTAGCATATGGGTTTTTATTGGATCAATGAATTAGCAGTAAGGATTTTATTAGCCATCAATTATTCTACCTTTTTGCTGTAACATAATTTTTTTATGCGCACGCGCGCGCGCACACACACTAGTCATTAGCACCTACAATGTATGTGGCGTTTTAGTAATGACATATTTAATAGTATTTCGATTGTTACTTTTTGGTCATTTGCGATTGCACCCAAATCATGAATGGATAGGTGCATTTTCGTCTCCATTATTTAAGGTCAAGGATGACTTCGCCGATGTCCCTAGTCTAAATCAAAAAGTTACTACAGGAGATGGTCAACAAATAGAGGAGTGTGTAGCCGGTGGCGTGGGAAATACTCATGCAACTGTTGAGGGTGGTGGAGATGGTTCGGCTCCATTCAATATAAAGTTACGGACTTGAACTTTTCACCTCTTCCAAACACTAACGAGGAATAAAAACATTAAAATGTTGTGTTTTCAATATTTTTAATTTATTTTGCAACCAAAACTCGTCTATTGTGTTTGGTAGTGTATGGGGTTGCTATTTGATCGATGAATTAAGAACAAGGATTTAATTTAACCATTAATTATTCTATCATTTTGCTATAACATAAAAAAATTGTATGTATATATACACACACATAAACTAGTCATTCCCACGTGCGAAGCACGTGACGTTTTAGTGTAAAACGCACACTAGTCATTGACACGTGTGATGTACATGGCACTTTAGTAATGACATTTTTAATAGTATTTTGATTGTTACTTTTTAGTCATCTGCAATTGCACCCAAGTCGTAGATTGAGAGGTACCTTTCCGTCTCCATTATTTAGGGTCGAGGACGACTTCGCAGATGTCCCTAATTTGAATCAAAATGCGCTTTAGACGGTGGTCAATAAATATAGGAGGTTTCTGGTGGTGGTGAAGGAAATGCTCCTGCAACTGCTGAGAGTGGTTGAGAGGATGTAGATGGTTCATCTCCATTCAATATAAAGTTACGTAATTGAACTTTTCACCTCTCTTACACACTGATGAGGAATGATAAATTTAGAATGTTATGTTGTAATTGATTTTTAGTTTATTTTGCACCAAAAACTCTTATGTTGTATTTGTTAGCCTATGGGATGCTATTTGATCAATGATTAGGATTAATGATCTTTTTAATCATCAAATAATCTATTTTTTTTGTTGTAACATAAAAAACCCGTGTACACACACACACACTCACTAGTCATTGGCACATACGAAGCACTTGGTGTTTTAGTGAATAACATACACACACACACACACACACTAGTCATTGACACGTGCTACGTATGTGGCATTTTAGTAATGACATTTTTAATAGTGTTTTGATTGTTACTCTTTGGTCATCTGTAATTGCACCTAAATCGTGGATTGATAGGTACCTTTCTGTCTCCATCATTTAGGGCCACGGAAGTATTCATCGATGTCCCTAATTTGAATCAAAATGTCGCTTCAGATGGTGGTCAATAAATTGATGATAGTTCTGATGTTGGTGGAGGAAATGCTCCTGCAACTACCGAGGGTCGTTGAGATGATGTAGATGTTTCATCTCCATTCAACATAAAGTTACGTAATTGAACTTTTCACCTCTCCCAGACACTGACAAGGAATGAGACGTCTACAATGTTATGTTGTTATTGATTTTTAGTTTAGTTTGCACCAAAAACTCTTATATTTTATTAGGTAGCCTATGGGTTTCTATTCGATCAATGAATTAGGAGTAAAGATTATTAGCAATCAATTATTCTTTTTTTTTTTTTGTAACATAATTTTTTTATGCGCGCGCGCACACACACACACACACACACACACTAGTAATTTGCACCTACGATGTACGTGGCATTTTAGTAATGACATATTTAATAGTATTTTGGTTGTTACTTTTTGGTCATTTACGATTGCACCCAAATCATGAATGGAGAGGTGCATTTTCGTCTCCGTTATTTAGGGTCGAGGATGACTTCGCCGATGTCCCTAGTCTGAATTAAAATGTTGCTATAGGAGATGGTCAACAAATTGAGGAGGGTGCAGTAGGTGGTGTAGGAAATACTCGTGCAACTATTGAGGGTAGTGGAGATGGTTCGACTCCACTCAATATACGGACTTGAACTTTTCACCTCTTCCAAACACTAACGAGGAATAAGAACATTAAAATGTTGTGTTGTCAATATTTTTAATTTATTTTGCACCAAAAACTCATCTATTGTGTTTGGTAATGTATGGGTTGCTATTTGATCGATGAATTAGGAGCAATGATTTTATTAACCATTAATTATTCTATCATTTTGTTGTAACATAAAAAAATTGTACACACACACAAACTAGTCATTCCCACGTGCGAAGCACGTGACGTTTTAGTGTATAACGCGCACTAGTCATTGACACGTGTGATGCACATGGCATTTTAGTAATGACATTTTTAATAGTATTTTGATTGTTATTTTTTGGTCATCTGCAATTATACCCAAGTCGTAGATTTAGAGGTACCTTTTCGTCTCTATCATTTAGGGCCGAGGACGACTTCGTCGATGTCCCTAATTTGAATCAAAATGCGCTTTAGATGGTGGTCAATAAATTAAGGAGGATTCCGCTGGTGGCGAAGGAAATGCTCCTGCAACTGCTAAGGGTAGTTGAGAGTGTGTAGATGGTTCGTCTCCATTCAATATATAGTTACGTAATTGAACTTTTCACCTCTCCTACACACTGAAGAGGAATGAGAACTTTAGAATGTTATGTTGTAATTGATTTTTAGTTTATTTTGCACCAAAAACTCTTATGTTGTATTAGTTAGCCTATGGGATGCTATTTGATCAATGATTAGGATTAATGATCATTTTAGTCATCAAATAATCTATTTTTTTTGCTGTAACATAAAAAAACCTGTGTACACACACACTCACTAGTCATTGGCACGTACGAAGAACTTGGTGTTTTAGTGAATAACACACACACACACACTAGCCATTGACACGTGTGATGTATGTGGCATTTTAGTAATGACATTTTTAATAGTATTTTGATTGTTACTTTTTGGTCATCTGCAATTGCACCCAAATCGTGGATTGAGAGGTGCCTTTCCGTCTCCATCATTTAGGGCCGAGGATGACTTCGCTGATGTCCCTAATTTGAATCAAAATGTCGCTTCAAACGCTGGTCTATAAATTAAGGAGGGTTCTGTTGGTGGCGAAGGAAATGCTCCTGCAATTGCTAAAGGTGGTTGAAAGGATGTAGATTGTTCATCTCCATTTAATATAAAGTTACGTAATTGAACTTTTCACTTCCCCTAGACACTGATGAGGATTAAGAACTTTAAGATGTTATGTTGTTACTGATTTTAGTTTATTTCGCACCAAAAACTCTTCTGTTGTATTAGTTAGTCTATTGGTTGCTATTTGATCAACGAATTAGGATTAAGGATTTTTTAGTCATCAATTAATCAATTTTTTTATTGTAACATAAAAAAATTGTGTGTACACACATACTTACTAGTCATTGGCAAGTGCAAAGCACTTGACGTTTTAGTGTATAACACACACACACTAGCCATTGACACGTGCGATGTATGTGGTATTTTAGGAATGACATTTTTAATAGTATTTTGATTGTTACTTTTTGGTCATCTGCAATTGCACCCAAATCGTGGATTGAGAGGTGCCTTTCTATCTCCATCATTTAGGGTCGAGGATGACTTCGCCGATGTCCCTAATTTGAATCAAAATGTCGCTTCAAACGATGGTCAGTAAAGGGTGTAGATGGTTCATCTCCATTCAATATGAAGTTTTGTAATTGAACTTTTCGCCTCTCCCAGACACTGACGAAGAATGAGATGTTTAGAATGTTATGTTGTTATTGATTTTTAGTTTATTTTGCACCAAAAACTCTTATGTTGTATTAGGTACCCTATGGGTTTCCATTTATCAATGAATTAGGAGAAAAGATTTTATTAGCCATCAATTATTCTATCTTTTTGTCGTAACATAAATTTTTTTATGTAAATACACACACACACGCACTTGTCATTAGCACATATGATGTACGTAGCGTTTTAGTAATGACGTAATTAATACTATTTTGATTGTTAATATTTGGTCATTTGCGATTGCACCCGAATCATGAATGGAGAGGTTCATTTCCGTCTCCATTATTTAGGGCAAAGGATGACTTCATCGATGTCCCTAGTCTGAATCAAAATGCTGCTACAGGAGATGGTCAACAAATTGAGGAGGGTACAGCCGGTGGCGCAGGAAATACTCGTGTAACTACTAAGGGTGGTGGAGATGGTTCAACTCCGTTCAAAATAAAGTAACGGACTTGAACTTTTCACATCTCCCAAACACTAACGAGGAATAAGAACTTTAAAATGTTGTGTTGTCAATATTTTTAATTTATTTTGCACCGAAAACTCATCTATTATGTTAGGTAGTGTATGGGTTGCTATTTGATCAGCGAATTAGGAGCAAGGATTTTATTAACCTTTAATTATTCTATCCTTTTGCTGTAACATAAAAAAAAAATTGTATGTATCTATATACACATACACAAACTAGTCGTCCGCATGTGCGAAGCACGTGGCGTTTTAGTGTATAACACACACAAGTCATTGACACGTACGATATACATGGTGTGTTAGTAATGACATTTTAGTATTTTGATTGTTACTTTTTGGTCTTCTACAACAACACCCAAATTATAGATTGAGAGGTTCATTTCCAGCTCCATCATTTAGGGCCAAGGAAGACTTTGCCTATGCCCCTAATTTGAATCAAAATGTTGCTTTAGACGGTGGTCAATAAATTGAAGAGGGTTCTACTGGTGGCGGAGAAAATGCTTCTACAACTGCTGAGAGTGGTTGAGAGGATGTAGATGGTTCATCTCCATTCAATATGAAGTTACGTAATTGAACTTTTCACCTCTCCCAAACACTAACGAGGAATAAGATGTTTAGAATGTTATGTTGTTATAGATTTTTAGTTTAATTTGCACCAAAAACTCTTATGTTATATTAGGTAGCCTATGGGTTTCTATTTTACCAATGAATTAGGAGAAAGGATTTTATTAGCCATCAGTTATTCTATCTTTTTGTCATAACAAAATTTTTTTATGTACATACACATACGCACGCACTTGTCATTAGCACCTACGATGTACGTGGCGTTTTAGTAATGACGTATTTAATACCATGTTGATTATTAATTTTTGGTCATTTGCGATTACACCCAAATCATGAATAGAGAGGTGCATTTCCGTCTCTATTATTTAGGGCAGAGGATGACTTCGTCGATGTCCCTAGTCCGAATCAAAATGCTACTGCAGGAGATGGTGAACAAATTGAGGAGAGTGTAGCCGTTGGCGCAAGAAATACTCGTGCAACTGCTGAGGGCGGTGGAGATGGTTCAACTCCGTTCAATATAAAGTTACGAACTTGAACTTTTCACCTCTCCCAAACACTAACGAGGAATAAGAACTTTAAAATGTTGTATTGTCAATATCTTTAATCTATTTTGCACCAAAAACTCGTCTATTTTTTTGGTAGTGTATGGGTTGCTATTTGATCGATGAATTAGGAGCAAAGATTTTATTAACCATTAATTATTCTATCCTTTTGCTGTAACATAAAAAAAATTGTATGTATATACATATACACACACATAAACTTGTCATTGACACATACGATGTACATAACATTTTAGTAATGACAATTTTAATAGTATTTTGATTGTTACTTTTTGGTCATCTGCAATTGCACCCAAGTCGTAGATTGAGAGGTGCCTTTTCGTCTACATCATTTAGGGCCGAGGAAGACTTCGTCGATGTCCCTAATTTGAATCAAAATGTCTCTTTAGACGGTGGTCAATAAATTCAGGAGGGTTCTGCTGGTGGGGAAGGAAATGCTCCTGCAACTGCTGAGGGTGGTTGATAGTTCTCCATTCAATATAAGGTTATGTAATTGAACTTTTTCACCTTCCCCAAACACTGACGAGGAATGAGAACTTTAGAATGTTATGTTCTTATTTATTTTTAGTTTATTTTGCACCAAAAATACTTATGTGGTATTAGTTAGCCTATGAGATGCTATTTGATCAATGAATTAGGATTAAGGATCTTTTTAGTCATCAAATAATCTATTTTTTTGCTGTAACATAAAAAAAATTGTGTGTACACACACACTCACTAGTCAATTGCACGTACGAAGCACTTTTTGTTTAAGTAAATAACACACGCACAATAGTCAATGAAACGTGCTACATATGTGGTCTTTTAGTAATGACATTTTTAATAGTATTTTGATTGTTACTCTTTGGTCATCTTTAATTGCACCCAAATCGTGGATTGAGAGGCACCTTTCTGTCTCCATCATTTAGGGCCACGGAAGACTTCGTTGATGTCCCTAATTTGAATCAAAATGTCGCTTCAGATGGTGGTCAATAAATTGAGGAAGGTTCTGCTGTTGGTGGAGGAAATGCTCCTGCAATTCCTAAAGGTAGTTGTGAGGATGTAGATAGTTTATCTCCATTCAATATAAAGTTACGTAATTCAACTTTTCACTTCCCCCAGACACTAACGAGAAATGAGAACTTTAGAATGTTATGTTGTTATTGATTTTTAGTCTATTTTGCACCAAATACTCTTCTCTTGTATTCGTTAGCCTATGGGATGCTATTTGATCAATGAATTGGGATTAGGGGTTTTTTTTGGTCATCAAATTATCTATTTTTTGCTGCAACATAAAAAACATTGTGTGTACACACACTCACTAGTTATTGGCACGTGTGAATCACTTGACATTTTAGTGTATAACACACACTAGCCATTGACATGTGCGATGTACGTGGCATTTTAGTAATGACATTTTTAATAGTATTTTGATTGTTACTTTTTGGTCATCTACAATTGCACCTAAATTGTGGATTGGAGGTGCCTTTGTGTCTCCATCAGTTAGGGTCGTGGAAGACTTCGCCGATGTCCGTAACTTGAATCAAAACGTCACTTCAGACGGTGGTCAATAAATTCAGGAGGGTTCTATTGGTGACGGATGAAATGCTCCGACAATTGCAAAAGGTGGTTGAGAGGATGAAGGTTGTTCATCTCCATTCAATATAAAGTTACGTAATTCAACTCTACACTTTCCCCAAACACTGACGAGGAATAAAAAATTAAAATGTTATGTTGTTATTGATTTTTAGTTTATTTTACACCAAAAACTCTTCAGTTGTATTAGTTAGTCTACGGGTTGCTATTTGATAAATGAATTAGGATTAAGCATTTTTTTAGTCATCAATTAATCTATTTTTTCACCGTAACATAAACAAATTGTGTATACACACACACACTCACTAGTCATTGGAACGTGCTGACGTTTTAGTGTATAAGACACACACTAGCCATTGACACGTGCGATGTACGTGGCGTTTTAGTAATGGTATTTTTAATAGTATTTTGATTGTTACTTTTTGGTCATCTGCAATTGCACCCAAATTGTAGATTGAAAGGTGCCTTTCCGTCTCCATTATTTAGGGCCAAGGAAGACTTCACTGATGTCCTTAATTTGAATCAAAATGTCACTTCAGATGGTGGTCAATAAATTAAGGAGGCTTCGGCTAGTGGTAGAGTAAATGCTCCTACAACTGCTGAAGATGGTTCAGAGGATGTAGATGGTTCTTCTCCATTCAATATGAAGTTTTGTAATTGAACTTTTATTGGCCATCAATTATTCTATCTTTTTGCCGTAACATAAATTTTTTTATGTACACACACACGCACGCACACTAGTCATTAGCACCTACGATGTATGTGGTGTTTTAGTAATGATGTATTTAATACTATTTTGGTTACTTTTTGATCATTTTCGATTGCACCCAAATCATGAATGGAGAGGTGCATGTTCGTTTCCATTATTTAGGACAGAGGATGACTTCGCCAATGTCCCTAGTATGAGTTAAAACGCTACTGTAGGAGATGGTGAACAAATTGAGGAGGGTGCAGCCGGTGACGCAGGAAATACTCGTGCAACTGCTGAGGGTGGTAGAGATGGTTCAACTCCGTTCAATATAAAGTTACGAACTTAATCAATGAATTAGAAGCAAGGATTTTATTAACCATTAATTATTCTATCCTTTTGTTGTAACATAAAAAATTGTATGTATATACATATACACACAGATAAACTAGTCATTCGCACGTGTGAAGCACGTGGCATTTTAGTGTAAAACACACACGCATTAGTCATTGACACCTACGATGTACATGGCATTTTAGTAATGACAATTGTAGTAGTATTTTGATTATTACTTTTTGGTCATCTGCAATTGCACCCAAGTCGTAGATTGAGATGTGCCTTTTCATTTCCATCATTTAGGGTCGAGGAAGACTTCGTCGATGTCCCCAATTTGAATCAAATGTTCGCTTCAGACGGTGGTCAATAAATTCAGGAGGGTTCTGCTGGTGGCGGATGAAATGCTCCTGCAATTGCCGAGGGTGGTTGACAAGATGGATATAGTTCTTCTCCATTCCATATAAAACGTAATTGAACTTTTCACCTCTCCCAGACACTGACGAGTAATGAGAACTTTAGAATGTTATGTTGTTATTGATTTTTAGTTTATTGTGCACCAAAAACTCTTCTATTGTATTAGTTATCCTATGGGTTGCTATTTGAACAATGAATTAGGATTAAGGATTTTTTTAGTCATCAATTAATCTATTTTTTGCTATAACATAAAAATATTATGTGTACACATACACTCACTAGTCATTGGCACATGCAAAGCACTTGGCATTTTTGTGTATAACAGACACACACTAATCATTGACACATGCGATGTACGTGGCGTTTTAATAATGACATTTTTTATAGTATTTCGATTGTTACTTTTTGGTCATCTGCAATTGCAACCAAATCGTGGATTGAGAGGTGCCTTTGCGTCTCCATCATTTAGGGTCGTGGAAGACTTCGCCGATGTCCCTAACTTGAATCAAAATGTCGCTTCAAATGGTGGTCAATAAATTCATGAGGGTTCTGCTGGTGGCGGATGAAATGCTCCTGCCATTGCTAAATGTGGTTGAGAAGATGTAGATAGTTCATCTCCATTCAATATAAAGTTACATAATTGAACTTTTCACTTTTCCCGGACACTGACGTGGAATGAGAACTTTAAAAAGTTATGTTGTTATTGATTTTTAGTTTATTTTTCACCAAAAACTCTTCTATTGTATTAGTTAGTCTATAGGTTGCTATTTGATCAAAGAATTTGGATTAAGGATTTTTTTAGTCACCAATTAATCAATTTTTTAACTGTAACATAAAAGAATTGTGTGTACACACACACACTCACTAGTCATTGGCACGTGCGAAGCACTTCACGTTTTAGTGTATAACACACACACACACTAGCCATTGACACGTGCGATGCACGTGGCGTTTTAGTAATGACATTTTTAATAGTATTTTGATTGTTATTTTTTGGTCATCTGCAATTGTACCCAAATCGTGGACTTAGAGGTGCCTTTTCGTATCCATTATTTAGGGCCAAGGATGACTTCGTCGTTGTCCCTAATTTGAGTCAAAATGTCACTTCAAACGTAGGTCAGTAAATTGAGGAGGGTTCTACTGGTGATGGAGGAAATGCTCCTGCAACTGCTGGGGGTGGTGGAAAGGGTGTAGATGATTAATCTCCATTCAATATAAAGTTATGTAATTGAACTTTTCACCTCTCCATGACACTGACGAAGAATGAGATGTTTAGAATGTTATGTTGTTATTGATTTTTAGTTTATTTTGCACCA
The DNA here is from genome assembly GCA_902829205.1 of Fraxinus paxiana. NCBI lineage: Eukaryota > Viridiplantae > Streptophyta > Magnoliopsida > Lamiales > Oleaceae > Fraxinus > Fraxinus paxiana. Next base: position 1,350 of record CADEPE010032659.1, on the reverse strand, counting down.
AAAACTCTTATGTTGTATTAGGTAGCCTATGGGTTTTTATTTGATCATTGAATTAGGAGTAAGGATTTTATTAGCCATCAATTATTCTATCTTTTTGCCTTAACATAGTTTTTTATGTACACACACACATGCGCACTAGTCATTAGCACCTACGATGTACTTGGCATTTTTGTAATGACGTATTTAACACTATTTTAATTGTTACTTTTTGGTCATTTGGGATTGCACCCAAATCATGAATGGAGAGGTGCATTTCCGTCTCCATTATTTAGGGCAGATGATGACTTCGCCGATGTCCCTAGTCTAAATCAAAATGCTGCTATAGGAGATGGTAAAAAATTGAGGAGAGTGCAGCCGATGGCGTAGGAAATGCTTGTGCAACTGCTAAGGGTTGGTGGAGATGGTTCAACTCCATTCAATATAAAGTTACAGACTTGAACTTTTCAGTCTCCCAAACTCTAACGAGGAATACAAACTTTAAAATGTTGTGTTGTCAATATTTTTAATTTATTTTACACCAAAAACTCGTCTATTGTGTTAGGTAGTGTATGGATTGCTATTTGATCAATGAATTAGGATCAAGGATTTTTTTAGTCATCAATTAATCTATTTCTTTACTGTAAAATAAAATAAAAAATTGTGTGTACACACACACTCTCTAGTCATCGGCACGTAGGAAGCACTTGACGTTTTAGTGTTTAACACACACTAGCCATTGACACGTGTGATGTACGTGGCGTTTTAGTAATGACATTTTTAATAGTATTTTGATTGTTACTTTTTGGTCATCTACAATCTTACCCAAATCATAGATTGAGAGGTGCATTTCTGTATCCATCATTTAGGGCCAAGGATGACTATGCCGATGCCTTTAATTTGAATCAAAATGTTGCTTCAGACGATGGTCAGTAAATTGAGGAGGGTTCTGCCGGTGACGGAGAAAATGCTCCTGCAAATGCTGAGGGTGGTAGAAAGGGTGTAGATGGTTTATCTCCATTCAATATGAAGTTTTGTTATTGAACTTTTCACCTCTCCCTGACACTGACGAAGAATGAGATGTTTAGAATGTTATGTTGTTATTGATTTTTAGTTAATTTGGCACCAAAAACTCTTATGTTATATTAGGTAGCCTATGGGTTTCTATTTGATCAATGAATTAAGAGTAAGGATTTTATTAGCCATCAATTATTCTATCTTTTTGCCTTAACATAATTTTTTAATGTACACACGTGCGCGCACACTTGTCATTAGCACCTACGATGTATGTCGTATTTTAGTAATGATGTATTTAATACTATTTTGATTGTTACTTTTTGGTCATTTAGGATTGTGATAAGTGTAGCTTTTACA
>CADEPE010032637.1:0-11113 GCA_902829205.1 Fraxinus paxiana | reverse complement strand
TACCTCCTCCACAATGGCTCAGGGCAGGGTCGGTGGGGGCCCTCAAGGTTGGGGTTCAACATTTTTTTATACCAACCATCACCACCTATACCCCACCCCAATTCCACCGCATCACCATGACCACAATGCACTATCACCGTACTCGCCTCCACATATACAACTACCCACTACCCCAAATTCAGAAGACGAGAGAAATAACAAAGTTATTAGGACAAGAACATGAAAGGAACAAACCACCTCACATTCGTTGCCGTTGTCGTATTGGCACAATGGCACCCATCGTCCCTATTCATGCGCAACAACAACGAAGTGAAGCAGTAGCCAAAGAAGAAAAATGATAGTAGCGACGAGCGTCGTTGCACTGTGCATAAATATAGTCTCATGTTGCTTATTTTTTAGTATTAGCTCTTTAAAATAAAGAATATTTTGTATTTTGAAAATTTTGGAGATGTTCTAAGGTGGTCAAGATTTGATGTCCTATTTTTAGGCCCTGTTTGTTATAGATTAAAATCCAATTAAAATTGAAAATATGGTCGTTGTTGGGTCTCACTCGTCTAATAAAAGTCAACAATAACGATTAATTTTTCAATTTTAATCCGATTTTAATCTCTCCCAAACACACTCTTAATGTGCATCAAACATGGGCTAATCTAATTTGTTGTGGGTCCCATTTTGAAGCCTTTGAATTGTGGATTTTGAACCGCTTTGGAATGTTATAACGAATAATATTTTTTTTTTAAATGTTGTGGTCGAGACAAAGTCAACTATTGATTTGGAAAGAGAGATTGTTTCGTTCAAGTAAATTAGTCATTATTGCATTTTTATTATTATCTCACCTTCCCCGGCTAAAATTATTGAAACTCAAACGTATACACATGAAATATCGGATTAATAGTATTCATCTTTTGGTAGGCTTGAGAAAACATTTATCCTACTCTGATTTGATATTAGGAGGTTTGTTAGTATAGATAATGTGTCTTCTTTTACAACTCCAAAAGGTTAGCTTTTCGAGTGTACAAAAAGATAATTATTATCTTTTCGAGAGTACAAAAAGTCAACTATTTTTTCAAAAAAATATGCACAAATATTTCATTTTTGGGGTTCGACATTCGGGGATTTTTACCTTCTTAGGACACTTTTGTAGCAAAGAATGAGGCCTCCATAAAATTTGTTCCAAATTTTATACATTTACGAAAATGAAAATAGCCAAGGGAAAAAAAATTGGACTACATGCAACTTATGGCTTGTGAAAAATAAAGAGAAATTGCACTGTTGTAGTGAATTATATCAAATAAAGAATAGTGTCGTACTAAATATATTTGTTATTTGATACCACAGGTATTAAAGTGTGATTACGGAGTAAGATATAAAAAATCAGTAAAATGATTAATTTTGATCTATGTTTGAATGGATAATTTTGTTGAATTTGTTGATCTCGGGATTTGCCGTGTAGAATCAATTGACGTAGATACTCAAAATTAAAAGCTCGTCCATCATGTGAACATTTGGCTACGATGTGACTTGAATACTTATTGAAGTTCGAATGACATGGAGTGAAGATTTGGTGCAGTTAACCCCTAAAATAGCTTCTATTCAAAAAGGCTACACGCTATATTTCAATAAGAAATCAAGAATTTTTTGAATCTAGTTGGGTATTTCTAGCCACCATTTACAAGTCAAGTGCATTTTTAATGTTTGGCTTTCAACTGTCCTCCTCCACGATGGTGGTTTTTGGAATTTAGACCAAATGTTCCAAGTATTCATTTGGTTGCATGAGTATCTATGGTGGGACACTCTTGAAATTTTACACTCAAATTCTCAAGAGAAATCTTTCTTTTTTCCCCCCCCTAAAATATGTATTAATTTAGTGCAAGGATGTCTGTGGTGGGACCCAGTTGATCATCAAAACAAAGTCATACATATAATGTTAACACCCTTAGATAAAACCTTAACACGAGCATATAGAAACTTCAAGTCAATCGTTGTCGGCCAGTTATTTGTGAAAGAGAAGTGCATTTCGCTACGTGCACAGCGCCATTATCACCTAAAATAAAAGGCGTTTTATTGCACAGAAGAATTTTGATAGTGCCTAGAAGAATTCTATAATTTTAGTTATTGAGAAAGCTTTCAATAAATTTAGGTGTGGTGACTATGCCCCATGATGAGGGTAAAGTGTGTTTTTAGAGCCTGTTTCCTAGAGATTAAAATTGAAAAACTAGTCGTTATTATTGACTTTTATTAAACGGGTGGGACCCAATAACGTCCATATTTTCATTTTTAATTGGATTTTAATTGTTACCAAACATGCTCTAATGTTAAAATGAGCTTAAGGTTGAGCATCCCTCCCTCACTCCTATGCTCCAGATTTTATGGATATTATAACTCTTTTTTTTAAAGTTGTTTGTACCACTTGTCACATTTCACCCGTCCGAGAATGAAATGACCCGTGCCATTTCGTCCGCCATTCACAACAATCAAACATAGTTATAAATTTTCTTTTGCTTTTCTTTATAAAGGCTTTCAATAAATTAGAGTGATCAACATCAATCTCTCACTCTTTTTCTTTGAAAGTGAATCGCATTACGCTCGTTGCTACTGATACGTCGATGATTTCAAAAGAATCGATAAAATATTATGCTAGCTATCAACCTCACAAATTGTAATTTGTCAAGGCTTAAGATTCGACTATAAAAAAATGTGGAAAATAAGAAAAATACCAAAGAAAGAGAAGAATTAACAGAAGAAGCAATTTGTTGTGCTAAGCAATAGAATTTGGGCAAAGTGCCCGTATGACCCTATGGCAATAGAATTTAGTCAAAATCCCATCCTAACTCTTTCGAGTTTTGTTTATAAATTTTTCGAGACTGAAATTGATATTATTTTTCAAAATTGAGCCAAAGTCAACTCTCGACTTGCTAGAGTTGTGTCTATGAGCCATTCATTATTTTCCACTTGCTACATGTTGCGTCAATATATGCCTTTCTTTTTCTTTTTTAGGTAAGCAATTACATAATCGTAAAATTGACCACTTCATCGCAAAAGAGAACTGAAAAATGGCACTTGATAGGGTGATGCATGCATGCAGTCTTCCAAATTTTAATTTTTTTTTTTTTTTTTGTCTCTTTTTTTAGGTCTCGAATCTCCATGGACCATGATTGCATATTTGCTATGAGTATTTTAATAAGTGCAGCATGCATCAGTGCAGTGTCACGGTTGTAGTAATGTGTCATTTCTTTTTTTGTATTTGGTTAAAATATTTGATTTAGATAAAAATTAGATTTTGGCATAGCGAAACTTGTAGAAAAGAACAAGAATTGCACTTGAAGATTCAAACTTGTTGATTCCCTCACAAATTACAAGAAAGAGAGGGAATTGGGATAAAAATTCTCAATGAGATAATGATTAAAATTAAAATCTGGATAATGATAATTATGAAAATCTAGATAAGTTAATCCTTAATCTCCTAAATCAATCTGCAACAAATGGAATTGAATCTCAAATTTGTTTAAAAACAAAATTACCAAAAATAAGAAAAAAACACGTTTTCGAAGTCCTAAATGATGGAATTTGGTCGAAAATGATCGTTCATCGGGCCCTTTTCACTCAAAATTGACACAAACTTCTCCAATAATGAACATTCCGAAAAATTGTTTATGTTTAAGCTGACCCCACTTTTTCTTGAAATCTTCTTCTTTCTATATTGCATTGGATTTTTAGTAGATTTCGATAAAATTTGATTAAATGTGTTACTAAAAAATTGATTAAAGTTGTGGGTCTGATTAAATGTGTGGATAAAATGAGTTTGAGAAAAAATAAATTTTAAGAAATAAGAGACAAACATGGACTTATTAAATAAAAGAAATAATTATAATGTTCTTATTAAAATAATTAAAATAGGAAAACTCTTTGTTACACTCCGGTTCGTGTGACTTGAGATTTGACATTATGCAATTGTCACACCTTGTGCCTTTTCAGAATTTTTATACATTTCTCTTTTGTTTAGCATCAATTCCAAATTAAAATGAAAGAAGAATGTAACCATCAATTTAAATCTGTGTAGTATTTCAATAAGGGTTATGCTACAAGTACTCCATTGTTTACTACAAGGGTTACTTAAATGCCACATGACCGCCCCCTATTGGAGGGTCGGCTGGTGGGCATGTGGCATTTAAGTAACCCTTGTAGTAAACAAGGGAGTACACTTAGATTTTTCCTTTCAATAATCAACCTAGAGGAGTATGCTTCTCTCAAGACTTGACATGCTTTCTTCTTACACATAGAGGCCATTCAATTTCGCATCATTATTAATTTAGTGATGGTCCGATTAATCGTGCCAAACAATAATATATTCAGTAATTGAACTTCTGGTTCAATACAATATTTGTCGTTTGAATATATATATATATTCAATCAAACAAAAGATATAGTTAAATCTTGAAAATATGATTAGCCATAATACAATCATGTAAGAATTAATATCAACATGGCTTGAGTTATATGTTTTTCTTAAGGGATAAACATTAATTCAAAATGATAGATTTTTCGAAATATATGCTATTTCGGGAGCATGTTGTATTTACTATTGATTATTCAAGAGTAATATATCAATGTTCTTTTAAAATGTTAGAATTTTAATTTCATACTCTCCAGGAGCAATAACATATATTATTTAAAATATAAATTATGTAAAGATTTACTCTTCACGAGTAAAAACATATTTTATGTTAGATTTTATTTAATTATACACTTTGGAAGCCAAAAAACAAAAAAAAACTCTTAACTAGAACATCAATAATAATTTGCTAATTCAGGAGCAACAATATTTTATAATAGACAGATATACGAGTATTAAATTCATAAACTATACTCGTATTTAAAAAAAAAAAAATAAGAACGAGATAATTAACCCAATGATGAGCGAAAAAATAGATAATTAACTAAGAGAAAAAATGAAACACACGTAAAATATTGGCTTGAATTTATTAACGTGAATTCAATTGAAAAGTATATATATTAACGTTAAATTAGTATTTCCCGTAAACATGATGACTTAATTTCATAATTGATTGATGCCAACAGATATTCATATAGAATAAAAATATAACCGCTATGCGTACAATAAAATAATAATTGCTTCTTCAAAAGCAATGAATTAATATTTTTTTGGATTATTGAAATTGTAATATTATGTTTTCTATAATAATAATAAAATATTATTTTAAATATTGTATGTGTGAATTTGTGCTTTTTAGAGGCAACAAAATAATAAAAATATCATGTTCATTTTCAAGCAATGCTACATTAATATTCTTTTGGAATAATAATTTAAATTGTTTCTTTTCAAGAGTAATAATACAATATTCTTCTAGAATATTGATTTAGATTGTTTTTATTAAGAACAATAATACAATATTCTACTATAATATTGAATAAAAAATTACATTCATGTAAATATTTATTTATCATAAGTTGGTATAGTCAAATCGATATAACCAGATCGAAAAACTATACTTCTTTTGAACAGATTAAAAGAGGTTTTTTGTAAATTCAATTGGTTGGAACTTCTTGTCTTTCTTTGATTGATTGAATGCATTTTATTTTAATTTTTTACTTCAACTGGCTAGAAATATATTTTGCTAACTCAATTTATTAGAACTTCGTGCTGATAATATTTTCTAAAATAGAGAGAAAATGAGAAGAAAGTAGATAAGTCAATTAATTTGTGTGTATTATAATGAGAATCAAAGTCTTATACTTATAAAGAAGAATTAGGGATACAATGATAATAAAAGCTATGGCTGTAGGCATTCTCTAACAAATATATTATTTACAACAAAAATATACTTTATTTTGAGAAAATAAATATATATGGTAAGAGATCCAAGGCTGGACCGCCATGCTGTGGACTTGTGGTCACACTTGGAAGTTGCATAAGATGGGTTTCCCAGTTAATTCGAGCCTTTCATAGCCTCTTTTTTGTTAAACGGACCAGACCATAAAAAATGGGATCTGTGCCAGGCCGGCCCGCTAAGAATTGGGCAAAAACCAACTTACAGACGATGTTGTAACAATAGCAACCTTAAATCTTCTTATCTGTTTACAGAAAACAGTGATATCCAAATTTCCACACAAACTCGCAGAGAGACACGCAGAGGAAGAGAAAGAGAAAGTGAGAGAGGGAGACGCAATGGAAGGAACCCTTTTTCCAAACAGACCAGCATTTCCAATCCAATCAACAAAACCAACATCACAATCACCGAACCATCAGCGCTTGAAATTCAACACTTGTACTCTCCCTCTTCCTCCTTTACTACAGCAACAAACCCCTTCTTTCCCTCTTGATTCCCTTCTCCAACACCTTCTTCACATCTCCTCTCCCATTAAATCATCCTTGAATTCCTCTGATGTTATTTCTCCACACAATCAAGATTTGCTGAAAACCAATTCAATTGCAATCCCAAGACTTGGTCAAAACTGCGTGCAAGATGATGGTTCGCTTGATTTTTTGCCATTGAAGTGTAAGTTCATGCTCAACGAGATTTTAGAGCAGCCCAATTCTAGTCTGCCTGCGTTCTTTGATTCTGTCAAGTTTGATTTGCTTCAAGAGGTTGATTTGATTAGTCTCTTGAAAGGTCTGGACCTTTCGGGGAACTGGGAAAAGGCTATTTTGCTATGTGAATGGGTTGTTTTAAATTTGGATATATCGGGTAATGATAAGTTAGATAATCAGGTTATTGAATTGATAGTCAAGATTCTTGGTAGGAAGGCTCAGTATCTGACTACTTCAAAACTGTTTGATGTAATTCACTTTGAGGATTACAATCTTGATGTTCGAGCTTGGACTACTATTTTACACTCGTATTCACGTACTGCAAAGTACGACAAAGCCATAAAGTTGTTTGATTTTATAAAGGAAAAGGGATTGTCTCCAACTTTGGTTACTTACAATGTGATGTTGGACGTTTATGGGAAAATGGGGCGGTCTTGGGACAAGATTCTAGAGCTTCTGGATGAGATGAGGAGTATGGGGCTTGAATTTGATGAGTTCACTTGTAGTACTGTGATTTCTGCTTGTGGAAGAGAAGGTTTGTTAGAGGAAGCAAATAACTTTTTTAATGGGCTGAAGGCTAAGGGGTATGTCCCTGGAACGGTTACATACAACTCTTTGCTTCAAGTGTTTGGGAAAGCAGGGATTTACAATGAGGCTTTGAGTGTTCTGAAAGAAATGGAGGAGGTCAATTGCCCTCCTGACTCAGTAACTTACAATGAGCTTGTGTCTGCATATATAAGGGCGGGTTTTCTTGAGGAAGGAGCAGCATTGATTGGCACAATGACGCAGAAGGGTATTATGCCAAATGCTGTTACTTATACCACTCTGATTGATGCCTATGGCAAAGCGGGGAAGGAGAACAAGGCTTTAAGTTTGTTTAAGCTGATGAAGCAATCAGGTTGTGTTCCAAACGTGTGTACTTACAATGCTATTCTTGGGATGCTGGGGAAGAAGTCACGCATTGAAGATATGATGGAAATTGTTTGCGACATGAAACTCAACGGGTGTGTGCCAAATCGTGTTACTTGGAACACCATGCTTACTATGTGTGGCAACAAAGGAATGCACAAATATGTGAATCGAGTGTTCCATGAGATGAAGAATTGTGGGTTTGAGCCTGATCGAGACACGTTTAATACTTTGATAAGTGCATATGGTAGGTGTGGCTCCGAAATTGATGCTGCAAAGATGTATGATGAGATGATCAAAGCTGGTTATACTCCATGTGTTACAACCTACAACGCCCTTCTGAATGCTCTGGCTCATAGAGGGGATTGGAGAGGTACAGAATCCGTCATTTTGGACATGAGAAATAAGGGTTTCAAGCCGAATGAGACCTCGTACTCCTTGATGCTCCATGGTTACTCAAAGGGTGGAAATGTAAAAGGCATTGAAAGTATTGCACACAAAATCTATGATGGCCATATATATCCTAGTTGGATGCTTTTGAGAACTCTTATTCTTGCAAATTTCAAGTGTAAATCACTTACAGGTATGGAGAGAGCATTTCAGGAATTCCTGAAGCATGGTTACAGACCGGATCTTGTGGTGTTCAATTCCATGCTTTCCATTTTTGCAAGAAATAGAATGTATGAACGTGCCCCGGAAATTCTGCATTTAATAAGGGAGAGTGGTTTGCAGCCGGATCTTGTCACCTATAACAGCTTGATGGATATGTATGCCAGAGTCGGTGAATGTTGGAAAGCTCAAGAAATCCTCAATCGGCTGCAAGAATCTGGTGGAAAGCCAGATCTCGTGTCTTATAACACCGTCATCAAAGGGTTCTGTAGGAAAGGTCTTATGGAGGATGCTATAAAGACTTTCTCAGAAATGACAAGTAGAGGAATTCGGCCATGCATTGTTACCTACAACACGTTCGTTGCTGGATTCTCGGCACGTGGATTGTTTACAGAAGCAAATGAAGTTATTAGTTTTATGATCCAGCACAACTGTAGACCAAATGAACTCACCTACAATACTATTATAGATGGTTATTGTAAGGCAAGACAGTACAGAGATGCCATGGATTTCTTGTCCAACATTAGGGAAAAGGACACTTCCTGCAACGAGCAGTCTTTACAAAGACTTGCATCTCGAGTCAGAGACAATATGGAGTCTTGAATTCATGAAACTCCGTATCATTCATTTTGGAAGTGACTAGGGCTTCCAGGAGGTGAACGAGAGAACATGAGGAATTGTGAGATGATGACTGTAAAGGAGTTTTGCTCAGAACTGATCGTTTGATGCTTGTAAACTGACACTGGCGAGTGTCTGTGGCATCGTATTGTCATGTAAGATGATATGAACAGGGTAATTGTGCTCAACAGCTCTAGTTATATAAGTTGTATTATATAAAGCTCGATTTTTCCTGCTGACATTGTTTTGATTCTACTGGATGGGGAACGGCAAGAGGTTGTTGCTGTATGTAAAGTTACATTTTCTTTTGTTCCTAAAATTTGTCCATTTGAACTGATTATGAATTATAAAATATAGCATTTGTATCGGGGATTATATCCTGCCCACGGTGGGCAAGAGCTTAATGTGCCCACTGTATTGTCACGTCAGCAGCTTAGGGTCATTGTTGACAACTCAACAAATTTTGTTAAATTGTCAACTATGGCGGCTTCACTTGCCGACGAGGCATTGTCACATCAGTTGTGAGCACATTTTATTTTGTCCTTCACGAGGAAGAGAACAATTCTGATATTTTTATTTGGTATCTGTTTGTTTGTCTTATTTTTCAATGCCAATAGTGGCATTGACACATTATTGTGAAGATAACTTTTTCAACATGTTACTATAGTAAATTTGACAAGAGTAAAGACTAGTTATTTCACTGTGTAATTCAGTAATTGTCATCTACATTTGAAAATGATTATGGCTAATTGTCTTAAGTTTTCGAGTGTAGTTTTTTCCAAAGTAACGTACTCGGCAAAGTAACATAAAATGATGTTTGATAGGAGGATTTCGTACAGAACTCACAAAATTAATACCCAACATGCCATCAGCCCAAGTGTTCGCCGAGCCTTACATGGAAATAATATTTTTATGTATACCAACTAGGTGAAGCAAGCTGGATAACAGCAACTGTATACATCAGGTATTCCAGAAAATGCATACGCGATCTCCGCAAAGTGGTTGCTGAGAATAAGAGTTACTTCACCGAGCATTAGAAAATTGTGTGCACGCAATTTGACCTCCGAGAACTATGTCTAAAGGTAGCTCGTGAAGCTCACTTAGCATCCATTCTTCCCTAGTTTGACCTCCGAGGACTATGGCCATTGTGCTTCCAACAACGCATGTACTATGTCCACCAAGCAAATCTTGGAGGTGGCCCATGTACATTTAGAATCCTTCTTGTTGGTTTTCTCCTTTAGTATGATCAAGCGTCTAAGCTGGGATGCAGAGAGAAGACTAGCCACAAATCCACCAATGACGAGGATTCTACCACCAGGGAGGCTCACCGCCACATGATCAAGTCGAGCAGGGGGGAGCTATGCCACCTGGATTTTCGGCTCCAGGCATTCCACTACCTATTTCTATTGAGGATCGACAAGATTGCTATGATACAAGTTGCTAATAATTATGTATTTCTCCGATCCACTTGTGATTCAAGATTGAAATACTGAAATTGTATGGTAAAATATGAAGTACACACAAAAGAATAATAAAAGACCAGAAATATGGCAAATGAATTTGGAGAATTTATTGACTCATGAACAATAATGGAGAAATATATAATTGATCTAAAGTTCTAGTAATCACCGAGGCTAAATTATCATATATTCTCGAAACCTCTCTCATAAATTGTAGAGAAGAACCAAATATATATAGACAACTATGTAGGGCGATGTCCAAATACTAATAGATGAGTTGTAGTTGAAGTAAAATGCCAAAAAGTGTTAAAACGCGAAAAGGGCATGATTAGGATAACCACGTCGCTTGAGCGATAAGTTAGCGAGAGGTCGTCGCTCGAGCGCCAGGCGGGCGACATGCGAGCAACCAAGTCTCGGGAAAAAACCTGCAAGTGTTGTTCAAAGGCCGCTAGCGGTAGACTAGTGAAAATGCGGCGACTTTTCTTCCCAATCCACCTCTTCAAGTCCAATATAAATTTCAACTCCCAATAGGGTTTCCAAATAAAATTTCAATTTGAATAAGACTGCAAAAGCATTCTAAACTGGATTCCTCTAGACGTGCACTTCAATTAGAATTCTTCAATTACTTCAATAAGGAATTGAAGTCATACCCAAATTCTAACAATTTCCATTTTGACACGAATTTCACTGCAACGAACAAAATTTCAAAATTTTCTCTACCTGGAGAAGAAAATTCGTCTACAAGGAATGGACTGACTCTTCAACAATAACCAAAACCGACTTCTCCAACTAAACACAAAATACTCCACCTCTTCCAATAGATCTCAACACTACTTTGCAGAATTACCTCAGATTTTCAAAAAATCATAATGATTTTAAAAATTCACCAAACTGGACTGTAATACACCTAAAGCAGAATCAAACTCAAATGTTTTTAAAGAAAGCCCCTTGCTAGATTGTATACATT
>CADEPE010032546.1:0-11024 GCA_902829205.1 Fraxinus paxiana | reverse complement strand
TTTTTTTTTTATTCTTCGTCTTCTTATCAAATTTGTTAGATCTTGATGGATTATAGAATTCAATGTATGGTCTTGTTTTAAAGGTGATTTTTAAATGATTGATACCTCGTATGATGAATTTCTATCTATGTCGAAAGAAAATGGCGGGTGGGAAGCAAGCTTTATGGTGCAGTTGAATGTAAAGTAAATTATTCAGAAAGTAACGTTATCTAAAGCCACTCTACCGATTTGATATTGCAACAGAATTATTTGGACTCCAGAGTGGAAAATGAATAATCGGTGGTGTTGCAAGAACTTATGTATGTATTTTCTTGAACTAGACTAATCTCTTTTGACTCTAATGGCTCTATTTGTATAGGCATTTACGGCATGGAGAGAAATACAAAGTGATATATAACTTACCATCCTTGAGCTTCAATTAATAAAAAGGGAGAATCTATCAATTGGCATGAATACATTGATATTGATTGTCATAGGTGCCGTTGGATCATTACATTTCTTACTGATCTTTTTCTTTATAGTCTGATATCTTCCTCGTGTTTTAATATTTTCCGGAAACACTTTAATTTCGTAGGTTATTTGATTACAAGTTGATAGAATTGGACGAGGCTGAAAATTTTCATGGGTGGGTTTGATGACCATGTCGCTATTATGGGAGATTGGATGCCTCCCTGTCCTAGTCCAAGGGCATTTTTTCCATCAATGATTGGTGGTGAACTCATGGCAAGATCAGGTGCCGAGTCTGGTAATGAAAATAGAAGCGGGTGTCTTTTTCCAGGCCCTGAAAGGCAGACTGAATCAAGAAATGTTGATCAAAATGACGAGATACAATCTAGTGTAGTTGATGATAAAACAATCAAGTCGAATGTCCTGTTGGAGCAGAAAATGAGTTCACGTGGTGGTCTTATGGAGAGGATGGCAGCTAGAGCCGGTTTCAATGCCCCGAGGTTGAATACTGAAAGTATCCGGACAGCTGACCTTTCTCAGAACCCGGATGTTCAGTCTCCTTATCTGACAATTCCTCCTGGTGTCAGCCCAACAAGTCTGCTAGAATCTCCTGTCTTCCTCGCTAATAATTCACTAGTAAGCTTGGAAACTATAAATCTTCTGGTTAATTTTCGAAAATTTTGGTCAAAATCAATGTTTTAGCACACATTCAGTTGCAAGATAGAGGGTTGCTCAATCCTGGATTGTATTAAGAAAGACAAAGAAGTTAAAACCATGTGTATTATACCCATTATTGTCCAATACTGTGTATCAAACATACTCTACGTGTCAGGATGCACAGGAAAAAAAGTGGAATGAATGGAAGACATTTCCCTTTTGTTTTATTTTTTTAACACTGAAAGTGCGGTGGGGTTGGGGGTAGGGGGAGATAATTGTGTATATTGCTTAATCTGATATTTTTTCTCAGTTAAGTGTTCTGAACATGAGAGTAATCTAGAAATCTAAAACTTTCACTTAAACAATCATTTTCTACTATATAGAAAGTGTAAAAAAAGAATGGGCTGAAAACAGCTTAGACGGTACTAAACCTTCACATCGTCTGTTTCCACTTTGATAAGTGATAAGATGGTTTTTCATGCTTCTGACATTGCTTCCTTCAAATGAAAAATTGCGGAGATGTCTCCATTTAATTTCTACGTTGAAGAATTTTATGTTGTCCATTTTGACAATTCAGTAACTAGTTATTTTATTCGCCTTCAATTATCAATGAATAGCTCATTTTTCCGCAGGTCCAGCCATCTCCAACAACTGGGAAATTTTCATTTCTCCCAAGCAACATAGGAAACTCAATGTTGATGGCATGCAATTCCGATAAGGGCAAAGATACTTTTGAATATGTGAATGCCTCGTCATTTGCATTTCAGCCTGTCATGGAATCTGGTCCCTCTTTTAATTTTGGTGCCGCGAGCAAAGTAATTATAGACTCTTTCTCTTGATGTCTCCTCCCCCAAACCTATGCACATGATTTGATAGTATAATAAACAAGATTGTAGCTTCTTTTTCTTCTTTAATACTCTCCAACACTATTCGGTCCTTATCAAACATACCACTAGTGTGTGGCATGTTTTTGTTTATAGAGCATACCTAAGTGTTTGCATATTCTGTTTTCCTGCAAATTATTTGAGTTCCACGTTTTGCAAGATTATGGTGAGTTCATTTCTATTGCCTTTTTGGACCAGGTAAATCCTTCAAATCTTTCTCAATATTCAGAAAACTTACTTCTGCCTCAAAGTGTAGAACCCCCGAAAGTTCACTCTCAAAACAGTACACTTTTTCAGCAGATTGATCTCTCTAATTCATCTGCCAAGGACACCCATGACATCTCACCTGAGCCAGCGTCTTTCGGTAAAATTGGCACTATGGAGCCTTCTCCACCGTTTGATGAACAACAAGAGGATGATGCTGATCAAAGAAGCAACAGTGATCCCAATTTTGGCAGTGGTTCAGCTGAAGATGGTTATAATTGGAGAAAATATGGGCAGAAACAAGTAAAAGGAAGTGAATATCCTCGGAGTTATTACAAATGCACACATCCAAATTGTCCAGTCAAGAAGAAAGTGGAACGCTCTCCCGAGGGTCACATTACGGAGATAATCTACAAGGGGGCCCATAATCACCCAAAACCTCTACCCAGTCGAAGATCAGCTGTTGGGTCCTTGAATGCACTTGGCGATGTTCAGCTTGACGCAACTGAGCAACCAGGAACTGGTGCTAACGGTGATGCTCTCTGGTCAAACGTGCAAAACGGAACCCCCGATTGGAGATGGGAAAATCCGGATTCAATGCCATCAGCAGCTTTGGGCCAAGAATATGGCAACGGAACTACCTCTTTTCAGGGTCAAATAAGCACACAGTTTGAGTCTGGTGATGCTGTGCAAGGGTCTTCTACTTTCTCGAATGATGAAGAGGAAGATGACCGAGTAACGCATGGCAGTGTATCATTGGGTGATGATGGTGAAGGAGAGGAATTAGAGTCAAAACGAAGGTTTATACTTCTGTTTAAATGGTTTATTAGACATCAATATGAATATAGCTTGACAACATTTTGACTTTCTTTGTGATAGGAAAATCGAAACTTACCCTTCAGATATGAGTGGGGCTACTAGAGCCATCCGGGAGCCTAGAGTCGTAGTGCAAACAACCAGTGAGGTCGACATCCTTGATGATGGGTATCGTTGGCGCAAATATGGGCAGAAAGTCGTGAAAGGAAATCCAAATCCAAGGTAAGCGAATTTTAACATGCGAACTTGTACATAAACGTTATTTCCCAAATCTGTAAACTATTGTTAAGTTGTTATGAATCGGGATTTTTTGGTATTCTTGATGCAGGAGTTACTATAAGTGCACAAGTGCAGGCTGCACTGTCAGGAAGCACGTCGAGAGGGCTTCACATGACCTGAAATCGGTGATAACAACGTATGAGGGAAAACACAACCATGATGTTCCTGCAGCTCGAAACAGCAGTCATGTTAATTCCGGAGCTTCAAACACCCATCAGAACCAAGCTCTGACTGCTTCTCAGAGTCAAATACGCAGGCCTGAGCCAGCTCGACTTCATAGCAGCCTGGGACGGTTTGAAAGACCTTCACTTGGCTCATTTGGCCAGCCTGGGAGGCCACAGCTTGTATCTAATCCAAACTTTGGTTTTGGAATGAATCAGCCCGGGCTAGCCAATCTGGCAATGGCAGGATTCGGGCCTAACCAAGGCAGGTTACCCATACTTCCAATTCATCAGTATTTAGAACAGCCGCACCCAATGAGTGAAACGGGTTTTATGCTGCCAAAAGGAGAACCGAAAGTGGAGCCAGAGTTGGACTCTGGTTTGAATGTCTATGGTGGCTCATCAGTCTATCATCAGATGATGAGTCGATTGCCTCTTGGACCACCAATGTAAAATTTTGTCCTCTTAAGAAAGTATTTAGTACTTGTCTACTCTAAAAAATGTAGAGATGTAAACTTACTATTTATATGGGTTTTTTTCTCCTGGGATTGCTTCTAAATATTCATTCTTTTATTATTTTTTTCCTTATGAACAATCACAGATTTGATTTCATATTCACCATACTCGTGAGTAAACTTTGCCTTTGTCTTTGTCCTAAGGAGCAGAATTTCATTCTTTTCTTTTTCATTATTACAATGCCAAAAAAAGTTTTTGACAGCTTTCATGGCCAAGACAGTGTAGTACAATTTTTTGATCTTCTCCACTTAGAAACGCGAAAACCAGTTATGTAAGCATGCATAATTTCTGTCATGTCGTTCATGGCCGAATGCATTAAGCTTCTCATTATCAACTTCTTTGATCGGTTGATAGTGTGTCGTGAGCATAATTTTTGTCAAGTTATTAATGGCAATTCGCAACAAGCTTCTCATGATCATCCTTTTTGCTCGGATGATGGTGACCCCCTGTGACTTAATTCATCTCTACAAAAGATCGAGAAATTAATCATGTAGATTTCCGAAACATCAACAGCAAACACGTACCTTAAATCATGAAACCAGCAGCTAGAGCCACCTTAAATCATGAAGAGTTTTTTGTCCTTTTTTTGTTTAGGGAAAACTGCTGTTTTGAATCTCGACCTTTTACATAGCGCAGTTACAAGTCGTAAGATTTTGAATCCCCAACGTATTCAATAAATCTACGAATTTTGGTCCCACGTGAGTAAAACCAGCATCGCAGATAATAAAGTTGAGCGCGACTTTTACATAATTTGGTCCCATGAATATAACCTATCTAATAATTTAATTTTTTTTTTCTCTTTCAATTTAACGAAAAGTTAGACTTTCAATAGTAACTTTTATTTTAATATTAAAAATATATATTTTAAAGCTATATAATTGATGACCAATTGTGCACCGGGACAGGAATTCTGCCCCGAATTCTGCAGCGGGACAGGAATAGACATTTTACCATACAATGTGTACATGTGTACATCTACGTACCCATAGCATGGCTCTCATATAATTGATGATAAATTATTGTGCACTTCTTTGTTTATCATTAATTTAAGTGGCAATAGAATTTAATAAAATTGATGATAACTCACATTTGAATAATCTTTTTGTGCCAAATAAGGTCAAAACCTTCTCAAGACATGCATGGACACTCATCATGTAAAATCAACAAAGATCTCAAAAATATGAAACAAAGAGAGCATTGAAGCAACGAGAGTCGATCCTGCAATCAATTTACCAACAATCTCAGATGAGTCAAGGCGATTTTACAATAGGCTGTAAATGCCAAATTATCATGTCACAAAGGCTTTGTCACCGCCTATTTTTGACTATATATTATTGGTAAAATGGGAGTGAACCACATTACTAGTGAAATAGATCAGCAAAAAGAAAACTCAGTGCCTTTGAAAGCTCAAACAGAAGGATTCAGACACAAATCCATAACGAGCAAATCATACCAGGAGATCAGATGACTTTGCAGTATAACAAAGATAGTTGTTGAAACTGTTGGATTCTAAATGAATTCAGGAATAACGAAGCGGCATCTGATACACGGCCACTTAAAATGGTTTTCCATGGTCCTGTGTTGGCCGCTCCCAGCCCTTCAGAAAGCCTACAACAGATCCATATATATGCGCTTGAGAGAACGATAGAGAAAGCATCAATAGTTCAATACTCCATTCAATGGAGTACAAAGTATCCATCTACTTCAGTCAATGTTATGACTTACAAATATACTTCATTAGACTTGCCTGGCCTTCCCCTGTATTGCCTGTTTGCTTGTGGAGATTGCTACCAGGACAAATTAGCCTCCTTCACCACAAATTCAGAAAGCTTGGAAGTAACCTTGTCTCTGGCTTCACGCACCCTAGTTGGCAGCGGACTCCACCGGCCTCTGCAACCCAAGAATGTGCGTGAATCATCAACCGTGGCCTTACCCAAACTTCTTCATTTGTGGTGAAGGGGGGCTCCTATGAGCCTTAACAAATCCACAAGTCAGCTATAGTGAAGAAGCAGGCTCCTTATATAGGCCTAGGTATTCATCTCAATGCCATCCTGACCGTTGATTTCTCTCTCACACTGACACAGATGTCGAGGGCGCTCAATTATATGCAGTCAAGCGGCTATAACTATAGTGTCGGAACATTTGAACCAGATAAACATGCCATAAATTCAGTCTAGTCCATTGGTTAATCTTGATTTTTATGGATTACAAATATTTGGCATGCATTTAACACTAGCATTAAACCAGGCTGACCGCGACTTCAAAAGACTACGTTCCACGTGGACTGTTTTTACTCTCTCTTATAATTTTCAAGAAAGTAATATTTGACAAAAAAATCTTAAAAGTTTTTGGGCCGAATATGAGCCATGCTAAACCTGGAAGGCTCAACCCACCTGACTTCCCATAAACACTAATAAACCACTTATATTGAAGGGGACAAAATTAATTTCCCATATCAGTATCGTCATTTGCATATATTTGCATACTCCAAATAGAACAAAACTAAGAAAGAAGACGAACTACAGATAAAATTTTGTCATGGTTCATGCAGCATAATTATAAAGTCCATTAAAAACTCCAAGGTAGATTCCCAAGGTATGAGAACAGAGAAGACATGCATCCAGACGCTTTAGAAGTGAGACACTCAAGACATTCTAATGCACACGGATGAAACCATGAAAACAGAAGGTATTTGAGAAACATGACACAGAAACTGCTGAACGAAACCTACAACTGTGAGGACGATCGACAATAAGTACAGCTTATTTTCAAGAGACATTAAGAGTAAAAAGTAACACTATTCATTCCAAAGATAAAATTCTTCTCACCCTAATTCAAGATCAAATAAGGAAATTAAAGGTAACCAGCATGGATTACTTTGTACAAGCAAGGTTATCAAGAAAGTAACTGTCCTGTCTCGACATGCCTACAACATGAAGATGTAATATGTGACTTTATATTAATACCGGAAGAAGTTGTTTGTGCTCATCAAAAAATAAACACGCATTTAAGATGGACGAATTAAATAAATGAGAAAATTATCAAAGCGAAGTCCAACATACTGAATGGTATTTCTCCAAGAGACATGTATATCGGGTCATCATCAACAAGCGTCCCCTGCAATAAATATTGAAAAGTTTGTAAGATCTCATCTCTAATTACCAAAAACATTCCTCAGCCAGATGTCATCAAAGCAGATGGAAAATACATTGGACGATTAAGGGTGTCAATAATATGAAGACACGACATGACTGATACATGAGACTGAAAAGTGCTGAAACTTTTATTCCAAATCAGAAAGTTATCAGTAGTCACCCCCTTACCTCTCCATTATGAAGGCCCAAGTCATTGTGCTGAGAATTCAATTCTGTGGATACAGAAGAACATTCAAGTCTATCATTTCCAAGCAATTCTGACATCACAAATCCATAACCATCTCTGATGTCGGGAATCTCATTTGCATCATGTACATTATTAGGAAAGCTATCCGGGCCAGTAAATACAGTATCAGCTCTGCATAATTGAGACATACCATCATAAGAGACTTTCCCAATGACAAGAATAAATGTAATGCAGATTATATTGAGCCTGCTATATTAGAATTTTCAAAGACATATAAGGACGGGAAACATACTGAGAACAAAAGTTCACCTTCTCTCTGGAGTGAAGGTCTTGTCTTCATGCACAGAATCAATTTCCAAATCAATCACCTCAATGTCTTTATCATCAACTCCATGCTTACCATTTTTATTAGACACGTGACTATAGCAATTACTCATGGACAAATCAACGTTAATAGGTGCTTCTAGTTTTACAGTTTCAGTGATATTCTCATTCACATCACAAGTCTCGATCAGATTTAGGTCGAAAGTCTTAAAAGAGCCCGGAAATAGCTGCTTCTCTTCTATGTACTGACATGATTCAGCATGACCTTTTGGAAATAGTGAAATACACAAATTCTTCTGATCAGGCGATAAAATTACATGCTCAATGCATGAAGTTCCTGGCTTGTGTGAATTATGCTGAGTTTCCATTGAGTTAGCACGGGGCAAGCAGCCTTCAGATAGAGTTCTCAAGGGAGCCCATTCTCTAAGTTTTTTAGTTCCCTCCTGATCATCAAAGCTAACAACTAAGGCTCGTTTTTCGCCCCTTTCCATATACATGGAGCTGGACCTTCGAAATTCCTGCAACTCCCTATCCACTTCTTGATTGTTTAGTACAAATCTGTCAAGAAAAGATCTAGACTCTGAGCGTAGTTCTGTCCTTGAAATGCATGTAACACCCACATTTTCCTCCACAGTTGGAGCTTTCAGAACGTCAGAGTTGAGGCTTTTTAATTCATGACTTTGACCAGACGAAGCAATACCAGCAGAACTATCAATGAGCATATCTGTGGCATGCACTCCAGAGCCTTCAGAAAGTTTGTTCTCATCTTCAGTGATAGGATCCAGATCAAGCGGTGTACCTCTAATTGATGATGAAGAACAAGTTTTAGTGGAAACATTTTTAAATTCGCAGTGCATCACTGAGTCAATATCATCTTTGCTCTTTAAATTCTCCTGTGAAGAAGCTGTGACCTCCGTGCTCTCGCCCTCTTTTTGCCCCAAATCAATATCACTGCATCCCTTTTTAACCTCCTCAGTTCCTGATATGCTCTCCTCATTGGAGCCTTTGATGACTTCCTTGTCAGCATTTGATTGGAGATCCTTCGCATTGCCAGAACACCTTGTTTTTGCACAAGCATCACCAGACTCAAAATCAGCCTTATCGTTACTTTCTTGAGTTAATTCACCAGGACATGAAGTCTTCCCTCCACCATCTCCTTCTTTATCTACAGGCTGCCCATCACGATGTCCAGAAGAAGCCCCTTCAGCCTCCAAACAGGGGGAATCCCTATTCCTACCAGACCATGACTGACTTCTTCCAAAGTTATGGTAGGACACAGCTCTTGTACTTCCTCTTGCAAAACTTCTCGACCCCATTGAATTATATTCATCGCAATGTCTTCTTGTACCAGGTCCTATATCCCCTGAAGCATCCCCCGAACGAGAATGAGCAGATGCACGAACATCTGTGTGAATTGGGTCTACTTCATGTGGTCTAAAATCACCCATCTGTTTCTTCAAGCCACCATTTTGCCACTTCCCTGGGAGTACATTTAACGGCAGCACTCCATTAGAAACCAAATACTCAGCAGCTAGCTTGCCGGCTTCCATGAAAATGTCAGTCTCTAGTGGTAGCTGGAACTGCTTTGAGTGGCCAACACGTCCTTGGAAACCACGACTGTAGTTCCTATACTCCGAATTATACATCCGAGAACCTCTTATGGTTCCTTCAGGCAAACTATGGGAGCCAATGGCCACACTGCCCATCACCGTTGCATTGGACCTGTACCCTTTCCCTGAACCATTACGATGCCTTGCGTGCATGCTTTTCAGGTGTCTGGATGTGTGCGCTCGCTTATCTATATTCTACTCGGCAGCTAAGAAAAGTCCAAGGAGATTTCTCAATGTTAAATCAAATATTTCACAAGTTAATATATATTTACTGCATTTCAAATTCTTAAAAGTTAAAATAATAAACCCAATCTCTGCACATCCAATACTGTATAAAACATCGATGATGCAGTTTTTCAAATATCAGAACCTTCAAGGCAAGCAAAGTATATTCCGCTTCCAAAAATAAATTAATAATAATACAGTGACCATTTTTTTTCTTCTTTTCAACAATTTTTATTACCAAGCCCTAAAAATTAAGTACTTTCTTTTTACTTGATAGATACAGCTGAAATTTGAACAGTTCTTGATGTAAATATCCACAAATCCAACCGTAGAAAAGCATACTATCAAGGTCTCAGCAACGCAGATCTGACAATTTCTCGATTAAAACTTCAAATTAGTACAGCATTTGTGTTACCTTCTTTATTGACTGAAGCAAAATAGTTGTTGCACGAGTTCAACAGCTGAAGTATTCAAGATTTCAGCGTTTCAGATCCATTTCTCATCATCAATTCAATTGCAAACCTTTTCATATACATATTTTTAAATGTATATACACATCTATGTAGACTGAGTGCATGTATGGGAATCTCAGATCAATTTTTTTGGCAATCCATGAATCAATTTGACTTCGATGGGTACCTTTGCTCATTTTTTTAAAAAAAAAAAAAGTGTTTCTTCTTAAATACATTTATTTTTTCACCCTTGTTTGATCACAGAAAAAGCATTTTTTAATTAGTGATTTTAGCGATATTTGGGGAGTGTCTGGTCAAACTAAAGAATTTTTAAAAAAACATAATTTACGTGTAATATTATTTTATTAAAAAATATGTAGTTGAAAATATAAGGTCACGTTCTCTTTACTATTTTCGAACCGTTTCTTGTTTTTAATTTTTCAAAACAATGAAAATGCGTTTATTTTTCTCATTTTCGAAAATGAATTTTTGAAAACATAAAAATAATTTATACTGAAAACTCAAAACGGCTAAATAGTCGTTTTGAGCGTTTTCTTCCAAAAGAGGCGACTAAATGAAAACACGGGAAACAACCTCATTTTCCATTTCCCCAAAATTCTTCCCGTTGAGCTACCGATCTTCCATCAATAACTTCCACCGCCCACCACCTAAGCCGCCTGACCTCCGTACCACCGGCACCCCCTCATCTTCCTCTACAACCTCCTACCCTCGCCTGCCCGTCGTCGGCCGAAAACAGCTCAAATTCCCATCCAAAATCCCGGGCGCAGTCACTGTTTCTCCCCAGTTACTCCCACATCCGGCCACCCTCTCGATCGTAGAGCACCACTACAACATCTCACTCAACCACAGCATCTAGTTCTACCATGGGTCAGCCTCAATTTCATCCGGCATCAGCTGCGCTCATTGGAGCAATCCGTGAGGTTTGTGAAATTCTTTTTGACCTTAAATTCTTTTTAAGCGTGTGGTTACCTAGAACTCTTTGGTCATTGGGGAAGTGTATTGATGAAGTTTGTGATTAAATTAAGTGGTGATTTCCTCATTTATAACTGGCGATATTGATGAAGAGCATTGTTTCTCTTAAATCCA
>CADEPE010032540.1:0-20680 GCA_902829205.1 Fraxinus paxiana | reverse complement strand
TTCTATGTCCACGTGTTTTGGCCCTTTAAGTTTGAATTAAAATCATAACGGTCATTCAGTGACCGTTTATGAAAGCACATGAAACTTGAGTGACCGTTTCTGCAAGTTTTAAACTTCAGTGAACGTTTTGTAATTTTTAATTAATTATAGTGACCGTTTGTGAAATTAACCCATTTATTTAAATATATAAATATATATCGTCAACGAATATGCATACATATAAATTATAATACCATTGATAACTTGGGTTCTATAAATATGATGCTTGCTGTGACGACAATACAGTGATTTTTAGTCTTTTCATGTTGAAATGGATAAAAAAAAATTCTTAGAATAATACAAATTTGGTGGTAGGACTATGACATAGAGTTAATTCATTTTATAAATTGCTACTCCAACATATCAATAATTTGACCAAATAAATATTTTCCCATTTGCAACTTTTCATGATAATTAGCAATGCTTATAATTTTTAGTAATTGTAAACTTGTTTTATTCAATAAGTAGGGACCTTAAACCTCTTCAAGCGGAACAAGAAATCAGTAAAACCTAGATATGTCAAAATGAGCCGGCCAACCTGCTCTTAGGGCCCGATATGTAGGTCTTTTGAAAAGTCAAAAGTTGATTTTGATATTAAGAATTTTTTTTGAACATATTTGGATAATTTTTTTAAAATTACTTTATCTAGTTAGAAGATATTATAGAGGAAGCAAGTCCGAGACAATCATTGGAAAACTTTTCTACAAGAAGTAAAATTAGAAGCCTTGTTAAACAAGTTCTTAGTGTAGTCCAAAAAATTGTGAGACTTAAACAAAACCTTGTCTGACTTTTACACTGCTATATAGGGTGTGTTTGAGCCACATTATTTTTGGAAGAATGTATTCTGGAACAAAAATACTATTCATCCTTACTGAGGCTACAACCTCAATTTATGTGACTCTAAATGATAGGTTAAATGAAAGGTGAAATTAAATGACTTATTTAATTTAATTTATCATTTAATCTCACATTAACGTCACATAGACTAGGGTTATAACCCCAGTGGGGATGAATAACATTATTTATTCTAAAATAGTAGATTGTTAGAGAATGTGTGGTTGAAAAAAAAAAAGGAAAAATTATTGATGTGATGAAAAATATTATTTTATTGAAAAATGTGTGGTTGAAAATAAGTAGAAGAATGATAATGAAAATTTTAATGTGTACCAAACAAGGGCATAATTGTACACTTTTTCCAATAAGATCGACTCTACATATAAGATGTAGCAAAGCCCCTCCTGATTGTGAATCTATCGTGCACACCCCTATTGGAACAATATTACAAAGCTCAAATTCATGATATTTGATTAAGTAAAAAAAATAAAAAATCTTTTGTATAAGATGCCCATAAGTTCAATAAGTGCACCAATATTTCGGCAAAAACAAAACTCTATTATTGTAGCCTACAATTTAATGCTTACACGAATTCTTCAATTAATGTCATTTAATTAACCATAGAAGAGAGGACCACATTATTATTTTATTAAAATAAAATGTAATTACATTTTTATATTTGCAAATAGAATCCAAATAAAATGTAAGTCGTTTTGATCTTGTGGCTACATGGCTCAACGAAGCCGGCTTCTATTTGAGCCATGCACCAACGCCGGCGGTTCCATGAAAAGGTCAAATAAAGGACAAGGGGGTACGTGGCAATTTTAAATTGATTACAGCTAATTCGAGCACACACACTTCTTGAAAATGAATTTTGATGAATTTTTTGGGTTTCGTCAAAAATCAATTTCTTGACTTTTTGGATTACAATGGAACCGATTTTTAAATCGATTGTTCATTTTTTTTTTTTTTTTGAGTGTAATGTTTTGTAATACAAGTGTGTAGCATTAGTCTATAATAGTGAAATCCATTATTTACGATCAATAAATTAACAGTAGATTGTGGATTCCACCGTCCACTAAACAAATAACCTTATCGTTATGATTAGGAGCGGAGGGAGAGGCAAGCCCTTGAGTTTTTTTTAGGTATAAAGTACGAAATTTCTTTCTATGAATTCTCTCTCTCTCTCTCTCATACACTGGTTACGTTAATCGTCATTTCATTTATCTTTTTTATGGGAGAGATTGAATTCACATTGAATTAAGCAATTTGTACACCTTGGTTGACAAATTGAAGACGTGAGAGTGTTATAATGGTTAGATTAAATGTGTGGGATGTGAAAAATAACATGAGGTTGTAACAGGTGTAAATTCGAAGGATGTATGTAGCAAGATTTGTTCACATTTAGTGCAGGGGAAAAAAAAAAACGGGGACACGTTGCCTCAAAGGGGAATAGGGACGGCACCGAATGCTTTTGACTTGAACTTGTTCCCTTCCACCCTTATCTCACCCCTATATATACACCAATTATAGAACCTACACTTTATGTCCTCTCACTCACACACACACAGAATAGAACCTGAAAAATTGGCTGACCATTCAAATGGGAAGAACACCATGTTGTGAAAAAAATGGGCTCAAGAAGGGTCCATGGACCCCAGAAGAAGATAAGAAACTCATTGATTATATTCACAAGAATGGTCCTGGAAACTGGAGAATTCTTCCTAGGAATTCTGGTTAGTTTGCTTATTTGATTAGTCTGTTTGGTGCATATCCATTCGATTAAAATCTTGTTTATGATACTGTCAAGTTCATTTCAATTATATTTTGATTCTGCAGGACTTCAAAGGTGTGGTAAGAGTTGTCGACTGCGTTGGGCAAACTATCTTAGACCAGATATCAAAAGAGGAAAGTTTTCATCTCATGAGGAAGTGGCAATTATTCAACTTCATAGGATATTGGGAAACAAGTACGTTATTCCTTTTTTTTAAATTTTAATAAGTTGAATGACGTTAACAAACATCTTACGTGTTTCTTTTATAACAGATGGTCAGCAATTGCCGGTCGGCTTCCGGGAAGAACTGATAATGAGATCAAGAACTATTGGAACACACATATAAGAAAAAAACTTCTTCGAATGGGGATTGATCCAGTGACTCACCATCCTCGACTTGATCTTCTTGAAACTTCTGAATTCTTAAATTCATCCTCACAATTGAATTTCTCAAAGTTTCAGCCATTGGTTAACCCTAATTTGCTTGGTTTAGCCCCTTCTCTCTTGTCCCAAAACCAAGATTTTATACTACAAAACAATGCTGTTCAAGAAACTGCACTTTTCGACAATTCCCATGTTCAAAATCAAAATCAAATCCCACCGTTGATCCAACCCTGCCATTTCCAATCACAAATTCATCAAGATTTTCTAGGGTTTAGTGGAGTGCCATTACCATTCACCTATACAGATGAAAACTACGTAACAAATTATGAATATTATGGGTCGGGTCAATCCATTGTGGATCCTCCTCCATTAGAGACTTCAACTTTCCAATCGAACATGTCAACACCTTCATCAAGTTCAACTACACTGCATTCAAATTCAACATATATTACTGAAGATATTGAGAGAGAAAGCAACTGCAGCAACATGTTGAATTTCCAAATTTCGGATATTTTGGATGTCAATGAATTCATGTAACTTGATTGCACGTTGTGCATGAGATTGGACATCATAATTGTGGAGATTTTAGTTTATTTTCGTCCAGTCGTGTACTAATCCACGTGGTTCGAAGTTATCCAATTACTATACGTAAATTCTTAGTTAAGGAATTCTTGCAATTTTCTAAAGGTCTTCCAGAAATTAAGAAACCATCTATCTTAATTTTTCCATTTTTTCAACTTTCAATTGTCGACATGAATCATAATTAAATCATTTCTTCTCTCATCAGACATAACATCTTACATATATACTGAAGTGGTCTTATTTTATATATTATCTTATAAGATGGTTGCATGCAATCATCTCATCTACAAATTTAACTCGTTAAAAAAGACAAATTTGATCTTTTAATTGTGTGGAGATCCGTCAGGGATTTTCACGACAGTGAATAACCGCCACATAAAGTGTCAATTTTTTTACAAAAAAATTTAGGTAACGTGGTATGTTACCAAGCACATCTCACCTCGGGGCTTCCAATTAAAATTTGGGGTTCTATTTTAAAAGGTCAACATTATTAAGAGAAGTTCCCAAATACCTTGTATATTGTGTACATGAGAGATTTACTCCATAACTCGCATATGGCACAGTTCAATGCCCATATACTTGCTCTATTAATCCCCGACCTCGAATTTTTACGAGTGCAATGTGGTGTGGTTTATGAACTGATGCACCAAGACTTACTGGTTTAATTTCAATATTGAGCCCCTGTTTGGTACACATTAAAATTTTCATTCTCATTCTTCTACTCATTTTCAACCACACTTTCTTCAATAAAATAATATTTTCCATTAAATCAATAACTTTTTCTTCTTTTTCAACCACACATTCTCTATCAATCTACTATTTCAGAATACATTCTTTCCAAATAATGTGGCTCAAACACACCTTGAGTCAATATTCGAATCGGCTCATCTAAAAGTATAATTATTTTTTTAAGTTTTATTGTACAACGACTTCAAGAATTGAGGAATGTGTTATTGCCACCTGTTGTATTGCCTTCATTTCACGTAAAATAAATTAATATATTGTACTATTTGCACAGCTGTGATAAATAGAAAGGTTTGACTAAAGAGGGTCACGTGTTCAATTACTACTTGAAGAAAAAGGTCTAATTAGCTTTATTGAAAATTATGGCGGGGCTCCTGTGCTATTTTTTGTCCTTCCATGCAATTAATGTGGCCAACAGTCAAACTTTAGGTGACGTCAGATCTAGACACGTGGTCTTTCTACTTTAAGAATGTGGTCCCCACATACGGAGGTGAATTGATTTATAAGTGGGCTCTTATTTTGTTGTAGAGGGTCGACCCGGATCCAAAATAGTGACCCGTTCTTGCCACGTATTCACTTACTGTTGTATTACTTTCTATTTTCTACTTTACTTTCTTTGATTCCCAACTTTTTAAAAAGAAGTGTAATATTAATTTTATCTCAATCAAATTTTCTGATTTGACGAAAAGAGATGGATTACTAGAAAAAATTTTATTCTCCAACACAAATTTCACGCATTTGAATAACGCATACAATTATTTCTCTAGAAAAGATAATTCAACGATTAGATTGTATACAATTATCGTCGCAATCTCCAATAGACATCCTTTTTCCAATGAATTTTTTTCCAATTTCTATGTCATCTTCTATGCCTATTTGACTCGTTAAAATTCGATGAAGAAAATGTCATGTTGTGTTACACATTTATTTTTTTTCCTTTTTAAATTTAAATTTCTATAAAAAAAAAACCATAATACATTTCAAGATGGATTGGGTTCGAGTCGGGCCTAAATTAAGCCCAACAAAAATAAATAATCTTCGAGTTTGCATCGTAAGAAACAAATTGGCAAAGATAAGAAAAAGGAAGAACCCTAAGAAATTTTATATACAACTTTACAATGGCTACAACCCATATGAGCTCCAAAAATCGTCAGAAATATGTCAAACAAGCTAGCAGATTGTCCAACAAGATATCTGCAGAATTTGCAGCTCCCACTGCACAATAAACTGCATCAAAACTCCAATAATGGCGGGAGATGGTTATCCACAATTTGCAAACTTCTTGTTGAAATAATCGTCGCAGTTTAGAAGAGTTTCGACTCAACTATAAACCATATTGTAGCTAGGAATTTGGGCTTCCACAATCCAAAAATATGTTGTAATCAAAAACTCAACAGCGAGAGATCATAATTTTACTTCAATTACCCCCTCTTAGTCAACGAGCCAATAGACAGCCAGCTCAAACGCTTTCACTGCGGCAGACACAAAATTGATAAAAGAAAAATCAATACCATGGGAGAAGAAAAAAATGCATGTATTCTAGCTCTTCAATCTTATACTTTACAGTACAGAAAGAGAAATCCATGTAGGCTGACAGTAAATCACAAGCTGCACAGATTAATCTCTTCCGATGGTGGGTGCTTCCAATTTCATTGAGTCCATCAATCCTGGAGTGTGAATTTAGTAAACGATTGGGGGAAATCCTTTAAAACTATATTTCTTCTCTATTCAATAAAAATTCTCAAGCTAATTATGTTTTGCCGGTTATGGATGTGCACCAATCACATGACACACACGGACAATAATTATGAACCTGTGAATGGCTAAAGATCTAGAATTTCCTAAAACTTTTGCCACAGCCCACAACTTTTGGGGAACACATTTCATAAGCAAACTAGTAAAGGAAACATGCAAGAGTTTTTGCGTAGAAGTAAATATCAAGTTCCACACAAACAAATGCAAACAAGAACAAAGTTAGAAACGTGTATAAGAGGATTACTTGCTCTGAGTGCATAAGATTACAGATATCTTCAATTGCTGCATTGATTCCATGAAGGGTCGTCCTTTTCACCTGTAAAAGTCATTTTTCATTGTTGGTTTTCTGTAATAAAAAATTGAGAAGGGATATTAAGAAGAGGGTACATAACAAAACGTACTTCCAACAATCTTTCTCTTGCTTTGTGCCGCATAGGAAGTAGGCGGATTTCATCACTCAGTTTAATGCATTGAGTGGCATTTTCAGGTGAGATGAAGTCCAAAACAACTCCGACACATGACTGAAAAAGTCCAAAAGCTTCCAACAATGAGTAGCTCAAATCCACAAATTGCAATATTAGATGCTAATTCAAGAACCAAATAAAGAGGTAATCTTCTTATAATTGGCAAATGTACTGCACAAATCTAGCGCTCTACGCCCAAGGCAGTAGGGGCCCCTAACTTGTCTTCTTATTTTTCTACGTCCATCCTTTCCTATATGCAAATAATTTGTTCTATGGGAAAGAGCTCCAACTTCCATTGACCATATTCTAAAATTTGCATCCACCTCCACATGACAAAAGACAGGTGCAGCATGTATACAAAACTATTACGCACAACAGATGAGTCAGTAAAATTGTTTTGCAGGCCAAATGAAGCTAAATAGTAACTATGTTCAGTATAGAACCTTACCTTAAGTTTCTTAATTTGATACGGACATCCAGCTGGAATGATGATACCTTCTCCAGGATGTTGATCAAAGGTCCAAGGTTGAATATCTGAAACCACCCATGAAAACTAAGACAATGTTGAAAATCTATGAGTAATATCAAAGAGAGAAGACCTATCACCACAACTTACCAAACTCCTCTTTAAGCTTCAATTTGTGAAAAGCATTGAGATAAAAGTTCTGATCAAGGATTGGATGAACCACCTATTGCAGATACCCATAAACCAGTATTTAGTACGATACGTCAATGTTGTCTAACAAAAACTTTTTCTAAAGTAATCATACATGTTTTGAATAGCAAGTATGGCTGAGCTCATTAGAGTGTCGCTTTAGATACTCTAGAAGTTTTGGGACATCTTGTCGACGGAAAACGTCCCATTGGGCACCACAAGAATTGTTTTCTCGCTTATCTTCACTAGAACAAGAGCTATCTATATCTTCGCCAAGAAAATACTCATCAGTGTCTTCAGATTTTTCAATAGTTCCACAGCAAATTATTGATTCCTCAGAATCAGATTCACTGTCAAGAGACGTATTTTCATCTTCAACACTTAATGTATGGCCATTGGGTGAATCACTGGAGTGGATTCCATTAGGTAGGTGCATCCTATCTCCGACAAAGGCATGCAAGCCTAATTCACCAGTACCTTCATTCTGCAGAGGTGACTTGCCTTTCTGATCAGTTGAATTGCCTGCTGACTGCCCATGAGGATCACTAGACTTGCATTTTTTCATTATACTTTCAGTCTTAGTAATCTGTTCTTGGGAGATTGGAATATCTGTAGCATAAGCGAGAATATTAACCTGGATTGAAAAGAAAACAGAATTAGTTATTATATCATCCAACTTTTAAGACTAATCCTTTATAAAAATGCTCCTTGTGTAAATACTGAATTATCTATTCTCAGTTAGTAAATGATAATTGAGGTCGTCCAGATGTGTAACAATTAAAAGTTCAGACAGATAAAAAGAAAGGAAACAAAATCATACCGTATCATGTGATTCATAACATAGCTTTGTCAAAAAATCCGCCTGCGTTAGTTCCTCTGGACCTCCATATGAAATATAGATACAAGGACCTAAGTCAGTTTTCTGCAATTCCTTAGGCAACTTAGCAGCCAAGTTCAGAAGGCCAGACAATGGATTAATGTACTCTAGGAGTGGTAAAGCATGTAAGATCTCGTTATAGTGAGCTGGAAATTGCTTTTGAAATAAACTGGAAGAAAACGAAGCTTTGAATTTTAGCGTTTTATGCCGCACGTTTGCATGTGTTCTCTTCTCCAGTGATCCCATGAATATCTGTTTCCTATCAATTTCTACCTGCAAGAACAAATGAACAATACATATCAAGGTGCATTTAAGTGAGGACAAGGTGCAAATTAAAAGAAATTAATCTATCATCGCTCATGAGAATGTGTAAACAGCCAAAGCTAAAAGAATACTGAAATTAAAGTATCATTAAACTATTTATCTTTGCCTAGGAAGCACCGATCATGATGTGACATTGACATGCCACATACAATTTTTCAAGTAGTACCGACACGGCACGTTTCTAACACGCTTACGAAAATAATATTAATTCATTTATTTATTTTTACGTTTTTTATTTTTTATATTGTAAAATAAATTTATTTTTGTTAATTCCGACATGTTGACAATGTATCTCGTGAAGTATCGGCAATCTATCTTCCAACGTGTCAGCATATGTTGGCAACATGTCCAACTATACAAAACCAAAAAAATAATTTTATCAGTCCACCCGGTATTTTGACACTTGTCGAGGACATGTCGTGTCCGACACAATGTATCCCCAACGTGTTGGCAATGTGTCGATGACTTTCGCAACTGTAAAAAATAAAAAAAAAGAAAAGAAAAATTGGACACAACACCTTGCATTTTCAAGACGTGTCAGTGTCCGACATGATTTTTATACCGGTGTATCAGCAATATGTCCAACCGTACAAAACCAAAAAATAAATTGGACGTGCCACCCGGCTCTCATCAATACACGTCGGACACCAACTCGCCGGAGTTGAGAGGGTGTCGGTGCATGTTCGCTCTTTGCAATATCTGCAACTTCACAAACAGGTTAATAATAGTGCTCTAAAACAATGTGGTGATTTAATAACTTGGAAATCTTACACCCTGGAAGAGAAAAAGACATCTTATTCATTTCTTAATGCCATCATTAACAATTAACAAGATGACGGGATAAACAATGCTTTAGCTGCAGTAACTTACTAATTTCAGAATGTCAATTTCTGATTTATACTAAGTTGCATGCCAATTGCATTGCTCGCATCTATACTGTACATAAAAATGGATGTTGACGTCATATAGAACCATCAAAACCGATGTATGCAGCATGGCATTGTGTTTATAATATGATATCTCCCATCTCCGAATGTACTTGGCATGATGTTTTAATGTCTATGTGTTTAATAGACATATATTCAAAGTTAGAATTCTATTTGCAATATTCTTCTGCTTTCCAAGATGTTACATATTGTTGAATTGCTTCAACAGTAGCTTAGTTTATCACCGTAATAGAGACAGAGATACTAAGACACTGACCTCACACCAATCTGAGAAGTTTGTTGCTTCCACGCTATCCTTATTGTAAGCTTTGGAGCTCCGATTTTCAATACAATAGCAGAACATGGTAAATGGATCCCAACACAAACCTGAGGTGCTCTTAAGAACGTTCTGAACTATAACAGGATGACCCATACCCCAGTGCTTCTGAAAATGGTCAAGGGTTTCTTTATGAAGACCCTGTAGAGTAGGACAATACAGATAGTTGTCATTAGAACCTATTCTACTAGCCCCTTCTCGCAGAGTCTTAAGTACACCAGCTCTATGGTCAATTCCCTCGCAGAGAGAGCAAAACAAAGAAACATCTGCAATCTCCGGAAAGTGATAGCTGCATAATATTTTTTCAGCTCTAAATTCCAGTTCTCTGGTCCAGGTTGAGGGAAATACACATTTTAAATCAAGAAGGCTATTTCCACAACCTCCAATATCCACGGATGGGCAAGAAATACTGCCATCAGCATTAGCTTCCCACTTTTGCAATGACATGGGAGACAAAGAGTACATCCCACCAGAACTTTGCCTTGAAATGTTATTGTTTATCTTTAGCAGCAGTTCATCATCGGATGGACAAGTTTTCTTTTTCTTGCAACTTTTAAGCTTAAATCCACCACATAAGCTCCCTCGACATAACTCCAAACAACTTAAGCAAATATTATAGGAACACTTTGTATAGCTTCTGTGGTAATCCGCTATGGAAGTTTTGCAGTTGCTGCTCGATATTTCAATACACCATGTGAAAAAATATTAAAAGAAAGTCAACTTACGGTCTTAGTCTCACATTCAAATATTGCGGCAATATGGAAATTACTAGCAGTGTAAATTTTGGAAGCCTAAGTTTGACTGTGGAATCTGGACTTCATTGCCTGTTAAGTAACATTTTTAAGACTAACTGATTTGACATCAAATAAGGAAACAGATTCACCACGCAGTGACTGAGCAAGATGTTGGTAATACCTGATACATGAGCTTCTATCTCCATCTCAGCACTCTGATCATGGTTAATTTGTTTTAGTACTGGAAGAAGTATATTGATCAGATAATGAAGTAAGTGACTTCTATCAACCCTCCTTTTACTTCTAGGACATTCCTGGAAGAAGAATTATAAATAAACAGATGCATCAACATCCAATGCTTATAAAACAAAATGAAGAAAATTAAGACATAGCATTTTTCATGTCAAACCTTGTGATTAACAGCCTTGGATTGCTGTTTTTTGCAGATCATACAAGTGCAAGTTCCATGGCAGGCAGGACATTTCTCCTTCACTTCTTGCGTCTCAAAATACCTAAAGAACATTCAAGTTCTATAAATATCAGGTGAACTGGTATAAGTTAAATATGCAAGCAGAATATACCTACCTACCTACTTAGCGTCCTAAGTTAAGAAGCACGAGAGAAGTGTAGAAAACTCAAATGACCAACTACTACAAATTTTAGAAAAGGTCCAAACTCCATAGTTAGGCCCTGTTTGATGGCCATTATTTGACAAGAATAAAGTTTTGAATAGTGAATTTCTGGAGAACCTATGATTAAAAAGTATGGGAAAATTTTGGGTTTACGTGCAGAATATTTTATTGTATGAGTGTATGATTGAAAATGAATATGTAGAAAAAAGAGTTTATGGATCCTTCCTTTTTTTTCTTTCTTTCTTTTTCTTCTGCTGCAAAGATTATATTCAAAAGTTCTCTAATTAGTTCTTCCTTCTTTTGTACCATTTTCAGCTTTGGTTAATCCTGCTATTAATATAGTATAATGATTTAAACATGAAATGGTATTACAAAGGACTTTGTTGCCTCCCTTCTTAATTTCCAGGCATGCAAGAAGCTTCATTGCTCAGCACAAAATGGAACCAATAATTTCATTGTTACAGGATTAACAAATAGAACTTTGCTTGACATATGCTACAAATAAGAATGGATAAATTACTAATTATGTGACAATTTACACAAGGTTCATAACAGTATCTTTATCTAGTAAATAGACATGTGCGGGGCTAGATTGATCCCAGTGGGGTCAATTAATGTCACTGAAACTCACATTTTTCCCTTTATACATTCCTATTGAAATGAAAAATTACAAAGTTATACAGTGAAAATCTCTAAGGCCATCTCCAACCCCATTTCACTATAATGGTGCAACTTTTCACACCAAAATGATGCAACTTTTATACCATCTTATTTAGTATTTCCAACCCATTACACCAAATGACCAGTTTTTGCTTTATTTCCTTTTTTAATTCCTCAATAATTAATTTATTTTTAAAAAAATTTAATTACAAATTCTATTACTACTAAAATTACATTTAATTAAATACAATATTGCCTTTATTAATAGTTATTATTTATTATTTGATTATAATTTATTATAAATGTTAATAAAAATAATAATCAAATCAATAAAAATATAAAATTAAGTTAAATCATTAAGCCCCTGTTTGAAACCCATTTTGAGGAGTAGAGAAATTTTGGAATAGTGATTGATTTAAGAATGTACAGTGGAAAAGTGATGAAAAGTTTTTGATTTGTATGTAATATTATTTTATTAGGAGAATGTGTGGTTGAAATGAAAAATGAGAATGAGAAATTAATGAGTGTCAAACGGGGGCTAAGTAATAAAAGGATATAATATGAATTGAAATTTGTTGTAGTATAATATTAGGACAAAAAGGAAAATAAGAAAAACTCTATTAATTACACTAAATGAACAATGTTGCTCCAAATTTGGTGCAACACTGTTTATACACCAATTTGGCATCAAGATTTGAAGTTGGGTTGTAGGAGCATAGGTTGGAGTTGCCCTAAGCCCATGTTTGGCTAATGTGTATAATTGGTCAAATAACTTTTTATTCAAACATTTTGTGAGATCAACAAGTACTATTTACTTATCCACCACTCACTTCTACCAATTTATAGTTAAAATCAATTATAAACAACTCCCAAACATGAAACAAAAAATGTATCAATAGGTAGTAGTATTTATTACATTAATATCCATTTTCAGTTTTGTGGCATAATTTTTTCCACTCCTTACTAACAAACAACTTGCAAATATAATCACATCAGCATATGTTTCAATCAAAATGACTCCACCAAAAAAGAATTGCCCGACTTCATCTGGGAACATTAGCTAGCATTTTAATAAAATTACTTTAATAAAGGTTGAAAACCGTATAAAGAAACTAACATGGTAGCAACAACGAAAGAAACATTTGAGAATCAAAAGGGGAACCATATGCAATCTATTTTTCCAGCAGCACAGCTAAAAATATTTAAAAATCTGAGTATATAAGAATATCAAACCTCTCTTTAAGACAATCTGCACAAAAGAACCGTTTCCTGCAACTCAAACACTTGATCATACTCAGTTTATTATTTGCTCTGCACCAATGACATCTCTTTATTTTTCTTTTCTTAACACTCCCTGCGAATGGGACAACCTAGTGGTGAAACCGAAACATTAATATCAGTTCCTTAAACAGATAACAGTTCAAGAAACACAAATTCCAAAACCAAATTCATATTTTCTCATACAAAGGAGAACCTACATTATATCGTTTCCTCGCTGTTAAAAATTAGATAAGCAATTCAAATTCACTTGATGGAAAGTGATATAACAACCTGCATTGTACCAATTGGGAGTGGTTCAATATTTTTTGATCGGAAATTCCTCTGTGAAAACAAGCTCAACTTCAAATCCAACCCCAATTTCACATCCAGAACACCATTTTGATTGCTAAATTCTTGCGAGTTCAAAGGCAAACGTGAAATAGCCATGACTCCATTAGGCAACACTCTCATCGTTTCACCAATTGCAGATTCCTTTAATGCTCTCTCCTTCTTCTTCTTCTCCACCTGCCTCTTCAAGAACACTCTGATCAGTTCCAACTGCAACTCGCCTTTTCTCAATTTCATCCGCTTCAAAGCCTCATCCAGCGCCTCCGATTGACACCGCTTTCTCTTCTCCACCGTCTGTTCCATTTTAGTCAATTTCAAAACACCCCCCTTTTCACCATTTTTCCTTTGCTTTGAATAACTCCTCTCGATTTTAAGCGAGTCTGGCACCTTCTGTTTCTTCTGGCGGTGACGGCCTTGAAGATGGTGAATTTCACATAGCGTTAACCCGTCCAACGCTCGCCTGCTACACCGCCATTGACGGCCGTCGGTCCTCTTGCACGGCAAATGATCCGGTGGCAAATCTTTTTCCGGCATTGAAAAAGTTAGCAATTAATTCAATTTTCCAGATTTTTTCTGTGAAAACGAGAAAGGACTGGGGCTTGTACTTTGTAGGGTTTCAAATTTGTGTGTTTCTATTGAGAGCGAGAGGAAGTTACAGCGATAAATAAGGAGTCTTTTACTGTATTAGATGCTTTAATTTCAATTTGCCACTTGAAACGTACATATAATACACTACTTTGTGCGTACAAGTATCGATTTTGTTCATCACTATTCGTGCAACGTATACTGATAAACATACAACTCGATCGACTCCAAATGTACAGATTCGACCTACTCGTTTTCAATAGATTCTGTAAATTGAAGGTTTTTTCTTCATCTGATACTTTAATTTATCAGATTGTATTCGATAGGGTTGATTTGGTATTAATGCAGTTAGCAATTCTTGAACTGTTTCATGATTAGCAGATAAATAGGCTAAAGGTATATAATTCCATGATGTCTGAAATTGAAAACATTAGTACGATCTGTTTGCTCGAGGACATCAACAATGTATACTGAAATCAAGTATTTAGAATACGGTTTACAATGTTGTTGTGTCCATTTGTGCTACTTGGCCAGATATTTCGAACTCTTCCTAGTTTTTATGTCTGAGATATTACAATTATGTTCAATTCTTTCAACAAAAAATGAAATTACGTATAATTTAGTTTATCTTCTTCGAAGAAATGTTTTGCCTCCAGCATCTTGAAGCACAATACATCGAAGAACTTCATTTCGAGGAATGTCCCGCCAAATTTGAGGGTTCTTCAAATTGTGTCCCATGTGTGCGAATTTATCGGCAGCCCTATTCCCTTCCCTATAAATATGTGTTAAAATACAGTTTCGAATTTCTGGCATCATCGAGTTTATATGCGTAACATGCTTCTGTAATTCTATGCATTTTACTGGTTTTTTTCGTGCAATTATGTCAACTAGACTCTTGGAGTCTCCTTCAAGCCATATGTCGTTCCAACCATTCTCAAGTACTAACTCGAGGCCTCTTCGAAGAGCAGCCAATTCTGCGATCGTGCTGTTGGACTTTCCAATTGATTCAGCATATCCGAGTAAGAATTCAGCGTTATGGTTCCTGAAAATCCCTCCGATGCTTGATTTTCCCGTCTTGCATTTGCAGGATCCATCGTAGTTTAACTTTGTCCACCCGATTTCTGGTTTTTCCCATGTCACATCGATCGATTTCTTGTGCAATTTCCTGCATTGAACTCCTAATGGATTGGGAATTATTTGTTTACAACAAAATAATCTAGAAATTTGCAGCATCATTTTTTTCAACAAAATAACCTAGAAAACGTCTGAGAAAATAAGAATAGTTGACATAAAGCACAAAGAAAAATGAATTTCGATAAACTAGGAACATAAATACATTCTGCTTCAAATAAGAAGAATATGCCTGATACCAAACCAGGAATGCCGTGATGCATTTTGCAAAGAAAAGTTTTGAGTGTAAGAAAAGCAAGGTAGTTTGAAGAAGTTCATAGCAACAAGGCAACATTGAATTCCCCGAAATGGCAGTTCTCTAACGATAAGTCGAAAGTTCAAATTTCTGCGTCGCAGGAAAAGAAAAGGGTGAGTGGACTTGTTTCAACATATTTCAACCATTGACTTTTGTAACTGTCAAAATAACTGTCATTTTCATTCCTATGTAACGTGAATTAACCCGTGAATATTGGAACTTAACTGCCGATTATCCGAAACCATGTACCTAGTAATTACTCTAATCAAACATGTGTCTTGGGATGGATTGTACCAAGTTTAAAGGCATACCATTCTACAAGTATTCGACCACTCAATATTCAGTCGAAACAACTTATTTTTCTTTTATTTTTAATTCTTGACAAATTAAATGTGAAGTTGATGCATGGGAATTTACGAATACTGAATATATTTACAAATTAATAATATAGTCCAAGCATGGAAATTTCTACTGCTAGCCAAATAATTGAACAAAATTTGCCTGCTGAGTGTCTGTCGGCAAGTATAAACGTCGTCTCCTTAAAACTTTCCGTTACCAATAAGCCACAACCAATCAAGAGCAACGCCCGTAAAAATGCCTCCAAGAAGAAAAACAACCATCAAATTACCCAATGCATTCTGCTCCGGTGCCTACAAATACAGTTTCCATTCGCATATTAGGCCATACAAAGAAATCATAACGAATTTATATTATGAGGGTTGAGGTATCGACTTACTTTGTAACCTTTGGGAGCAGCTGTGAGTACGCATACGGTGAGGTAGCCGTTTGTTAGTCCCAAGAAGGATACGAGAAATATCATCCATCCTTGATCGGCATATTTTGCAGTGAAGTAGAAGGCCGGGACCAGCAAGAAACGCGATAGACATGCAATCATAAGGCCCTTTCGGGATTCTATCTTGATGCGTTCAATAAGGGGAATGTATCTCGATACAAGATCCCACACATTGTACACTGCTATTAGGACAATTGAATACCTGAATTGACAGAATATATGATTCTTAGTAGCCAAAATACTCGTACTGTCTGGTTTTTCATCAGCTGCTTTGAATTTCATGGATGAGACTAATGTCTATAACCGCATGTTTGGTAGAGAGGGTTCAATAGCATGGGACATTATTAACGACAAAAGAGAATTTGAATAGGAAAGAGAACTGATACAAGCAATTTTTCCTCAAAGAAAAATTGATTAAACCAAGAAATTAATCATATGAGCACTTACCAAGAGCCTAGATGGTGGGATCCAGTGTTTTCGTACAAGAATCCTGGAAAAATTGATAATGTGAGAACATATATCAAGTAGAGGTCTAATGCATAATCAACATTCTGTAATAACAATTGTTTGTTGCTCAGTCTATCGTCTTTAGCATCAACAACCTGCAGTGACAGCAAAATGCATTTCTTAAATGTTGAAATAATATTTTTTTGAGAATCAAATGTCTATTGACTTAATTTACGCTTTCGCTTTCTGTAGTCAGGATGCCAGCAGCAGCAAGGTCGGATGACACTGTTTTCGATCCTTCTGATGCAGCCTTTGCCCGATAGTACTTCACGATTGGGAGTTTGCCAAAGACAAACGCGTATAGGAATATACATAGAAATTCAAGGGCTGTCGAGATGGCGAGAAATAACACTGCAAAACCATAATAAAGAACACTGTTGTGTCTGAATCCAAATAACAACGATCTCATTTCCATAATTAGGATTGAACATTATTGGACATTACTGAACAAGAAAAAGAGCTTATAATCTCAGTGTACTATTTAGATGTACCAAAAATATGCGGATTATTCCCTTAGTACAGGAAAAGTCCTACGGGGTGCCAATCTTTCAATGATGTTTTGCCATGTGTTATCTATGAAACAATTCTGTGGAAAAAATTTGTACGTGTAGCATGATTGAAAATATGCTAAAAGACTAGCTACCCACAGTTAAAATCCATAATTTCCATCATTTGAATGTTTAACCAGAAATATTCAACGAGTATGATTATTTAGGGAGATCAATGGAAAGTTTGATATTTATGATATTTTCGAATACTGACCGACTCCTTTACGAAGACCGTGATTGGATTTGTCAAAAATAGCTTTTGTCATTAGCCTCAAGCCAGAAGTAAGAGCCCCCGATGCAGCCAAACCAGCAAACATCGACTGCATGAACAGACAAGCAGAATGGTGGTCCAACTTGATTACTTTCTAGAAAAGTAATTTTTAAGAAGAGCGAAACATGCTTTAGCTACAGCCTACAAATCTTACTTGGACGAACTCGGGACACATAAATGACAAATCACCAACAAGTCCACCTTGAACATGAGCATCTGCAACTCCAAAAACAGCAACAAAAACGCAAATTCCTATATAATTTCCGATTCCTCCTTTACCTCCTGTGGCTAGATCCAACTGGAACCATACAAATTTGATTACATCGATGGGGTTTAGAAACAAAAAAAATCGTTAAAAGGATCGTACAAACTGACTAATAGCAGAACTTACAACTAGAAGTCCTAAAGTACCAAGGGAAAATAGAATGT
This sequence comes from Fraxinus paxiana, assembly GCA_902829205.1. Lineage (NCBI taxonomy): Eukaryota > Viridiplantae > Streptophyta > Magnoliopsida > Lamiales > Oleaceae > Fraxinus > Fraxinus paxiana. The sequence continues at coordinate 2,792 of CADEPE010032540.1, read as the reverse complement.
ATCCGAAGATGTTGCGCATCCTAGTGTTAATCTTTGCCTCATTGTAAGCGAGTATCAGCATTGTTCCAACTGCAAATGGTTGATAAACGAGGGTAAGTACCCTCGAAGGATGGTAAAGCTGCAAAAGTAGAAAAATCATACATTCCTCAAATTTCAAAGGTATAAATCCATAAAATATTGAAGCAAGCAGATAGAAAAGAATGTCCAATATTGAATATTAGTTTCGGATAATCAAAGGAATGCAAGAACAACACAATACTGCAGTCCATTACTTCATGTGTCAACAAAAACGTCCTTTTTTATCGTGCATTGTACTATTGTGACTCTCAACCATGCCGAAAACAAGAACTTGAAAAAATCCAGGGCTGAATAACTAAAGAAATAAGATGCTTACAGGAAATAATGCATAGTAGTAATCTGCTATTGTCATTATACTATTCCATGCTATAAGCGATCCAAGTCCAAGAAACCAGCAAACGACGGTCGCCTTTCCTTTCCCCTGATGTTTGATTCAAAAAGGAAAGATTAGACGTTCAAAAACACGAGCATTTTGTAGCTTTTAAGCACAACCAAACATGTTGTATCACTCAAACCTCGAGCCTGGTTGGAGTACTTGGGACGCCGTTTGAATCAACACTAGTCATGGTTGCTCCTCCTCTAAGAGAATCCGACAAGAGAAGAAAAAATATTGTAAACAAGACAACCAACCGGTTTCATTGAACAAAACCTAGGAATATGATGGTACAATGCATAATTCCTTGTACATAAAAAGGTCAAATTTTTACTCTAAACCCTTTGTTCCGTTCGCAGAAAGTAAGAAGGGCTAACTGGGAATCATAACGAACAAAAAATAATCAGAAATTACCTTTTGACTAACAGTAAATGGATACGACAGACTTGTGTATGGAAGAAGAGAATGACAAAAGTGTTTTTCGTCTTATTCAATCTGATAGACGCAATGAGTCACGAATCTTTAGCTTTTTTATAAGTAGATGGCTTAATTTCAGCGAAGTTTGTTAAAAACTGAGTAAATTGCGACAATCGTCATCAACCTTTACTTTCGTTTGCACTTTTATCCTTAACCTTTATTTCTTGACATTTTTATTTCACAACTAGTAGCCATCGTGCTTGATAATAGTTTTTGTCCGAATTTGTATTTATTTTTACGTTTGTATAACTCAAGGGCAAACTTGACATTTCAAGCCACGTTAAAAAGAAATGTTATTATGGATGATAGCCTCTAATTTATGAAAAATTGAGGATATGAATTTAAAGAGATAACGGTTGACGATAAAAGTGCAGAATAGGGTAAAGGTTGGGATGATGGCCGCAATTTACACTTTAAAATTTCATCTAGAAACGTTAACTAAAACCTTAAGTATCACTATTAAATTCCAACTCCAACACGAGTCTCTTAACGTGATCCTCAAGTTCCCGTTACAATTCCGTTTTAAAGCATGAAATCTGAAAATCATGAAAGAAAACAAACTTATTGATATTAGTCAATTTTTTGCACGTGAAAATTTCAAACCCATTTGACCTACGCCTTTTTGCTTTTATTTTTGGAAAATCAGTTTATCAAACTTCGATCGGTTGCAATTGGGATTGGAAGTGGGGCTACACTTTTTTTTTTTTTTTTCCCCCTTGGAGACAAAAGATAATTGGAACTCTTGTGGCCTTGCTCAAGTTGAGAGCTCGACTCTTACTTTCCTTGGTCCCACAATGACCGCCCAACTGCAATTTCTGGTTCCCGAAGCCCCGGTACAAAGATAGGTCGAGTCCGAGCGAATATCAAATCGAGTGGTCCAATAATTTATTCAACTTTAGTTTTTTTTTTACGCTATCACAAACGGTCCATTGATTATTGATTAATAACTCTAAATACATACCGTGTTTTATTTTTCGTAACTTCTGAATAAGATGGCTCAACATAATATCATATGCATAAAACTAACCCTAGTCAAATTTTTAAAAGAAAAAAATAAATCATATTGTAAAAAGCGGTACAAATCAAGATGTTATCGTTTAGCTGAATTGATCATTATTATCAAAATCAGAACACATCAATCGATTCAAATAGAAACTTGAAGAAAGCCACCAAAGAATCGACCTTATCATGCCAATGTTCTTCTTGCTCTTTACCATCGGTTCAATCTGATTCCTTTGACCCTTGACTCTTTTTAGGATCAATGTCCCATCCAATTTTTTAAAATTTAAAAATTTAGAACCAATTATAAAAGATAATGCTATTTAACCTCATTGGCCATTGGGGGTTGTAATTTCAATTTATGTATTGTTAATGTAACATTAAATAATAAATTAAATTAAATAAGTCATTTTATTTCACTTGCCAATTGGGATTGCAAGGCCGGTAGGGTTTCATAACATTATTAAAGTCATATGGACGGTGCCAAAATTAATTTCCTTTTCCGGACCTTAATTGTAAATGATAATTGAAGAAGGTGGCCGTGGCCACGCCAAATAGTTTCTGCGCACTACTATTCGCAATTGGACCGACGTAGACTGCATACTTCTTACTGGCTGCATGTCACTTTTCTTATGGTTTTAATTAATTAATAATGAATATCCAAAAGGTGTTGTTGCCGACCACTAACAAAATTGAAAACCTACTTTCAACTGGCCTAGGTCAGAGCCGCAAGTTGCAATAAAAGGAAAATTTGAATATATATAGCCATGTTTGATCCACATTATTTTTTTCATTTTCATTCTTCTTCTCATTTTCAACCACACATTCTTTAATAAAATAGTATTTTTCACCACATCAATAACTT
>CADEPE010032505.1:0-10769 GCA_902829205.1 Fraxinus paxiana | reverse complement strand
GGAATGGGGAGCAGATTCCTATAGGTCGGTGATTACATGGGATGCACTAGCTAGTATAAGAGCTAAGTATAGCATACCTAACACTCTTCCATCAGGGTGTGTAGCCCTCAACTCAGCAATCCTTCAAGTTGGGTTGAGATTTCCTTTCCCAAAGATCATTCGCCAATTCTTTTCTTCGTGGGGAATAGCCTCTACTCAACTTTGTCAAAATGGGCGGAGAACCCTGATTGAGACCTTAATTATATGGAAGCAGTTAGGTTATCCCGAGCTATACGTGTCCCAGTTCAATTCCCTGTTTACTTTTAAAGAGGATGGGAAGAACACATGATGGTGGTACACTAGCGTTAGACCTAGAATGGGGGCCCCATTAGTTTTAGACACCCCTCCTCAATTAAAGGATGAAAGGATGGGTTCTTCTTTGTCCTGGGGGGACTGGAAGTTCCATCTTGTCGAGGTCGATAGAGAGGACATAGTTCCCACTCTTTATCACCCTATCTGTAAGTAGTAACTGCTTGTGTTTCTAATTCAGGTCTTTCATATTAAAATTATTCTCCTAACCTTTCTTTGCCCTTTTTGCAGTTTACAGACCTTGCCATCTGAACTTGGCTAACCAAGGACAAGCTGATTCCATCTGAGCTCTCTCCAATAAGCAGAGGTTTTGCAACTTTGTAATTTCAGACGCAAACTTGTTCCAGGCGGGCTTACTTCGGACATTGCTGTCGACCTCGACATCTAGCTGTCCTACTACTTCTGCTCCCAGTTCTTCTCGTAAGTAAATTCTATACTGACTTTATTATTATTATTATTTCTTTTTACTTAGAGCTTTGGAACCAACACCTTTATCAACTTCTGTCCCAGGCCAAAATCCATATATGCTAAATTTTCAAGCAGCAAAGGCGGCTGCAGCAGCTGAGGTTGCTAAGGCAAAAAGAAAGGTAGCTGCCGCCGAGGTCACTAACCAATTTGAAGAGGTCAATTCTGAATCCGAAACGGAGCAGGCATTTAAAAGGCGCCTCTTTATGGAACGACCAGCTATGCCAACCCCTCCAGCTCCCTCAAGTTCTTCTAAGCCAATTTCTTTGGCAATTCTTACCATGGCCACGTCCTCTTCTTCGAGGTCCCAGGTGAGATGCCCTGATCTACAGAGGCCAGTTGTGGAGGGTCTGGTGGGGCGACGACCTGAACTTTTCTCGAATTTTCTCCGAGCTCCTTCTCCGACAAAGGAAACAATTGTTGCACAGACATCCCCTTTGAGGGAATCTGCTACCCTCATGACTAGGAGCTAGAACGATAGGGAACAACAGTTCCTAACTGAGATGCCTATAGGAGAAAATATCATCTCAGCTCAGCTCTACAACCATAGGGCGATCTTTCACATGATGTCTGTCACTGAGACGGTAAAACTCCTAAAATTTTCATATGTTTATTATCTTTATCATGACTTTTAGCACAACATTTTCTATTTTTTAGGTTAAGGCTGAGCTCGACAAGATGCTCAAGTTAAGGGATCATGCTAATGTTCTTTTTGAGAAAGTAAAGACGAAAAATGCGAGATTTGCAGAGAAGGAGAAAAACTATGAAGATCATCTGAACATAATGGGGGACGAACTCAATGCCGGCCTTACTACAAAGTTGAAGTTTATGGACGAAGTTTAAGCTCTGCAGACATGGGGGGAGAAAGCTAATGCCTGAGTTGAGAGTTAAAAGAAAAGAGTTGATGAAGCAACAGCTCGAGCAACAACCGCGGTAAAAAGAGTGAAGGAGGCAGAGCTGAAGGCCTCTAAGGCAGTGGAGGACTGGAAGGCTTTCCCCGAGTTCGATGCTCTGGCTCAGGATGCTTATATGCTGGCCTTGGGGACAATTATCAAGTATATTAATAAGGAGCGGCCAGATTGGGATACTGTTTTCTTGGCGGAGGCGTATAAAGAGCAACAAGTATAATTAGAGCAGTTATCCAAAGCAGTTGAAGCTCGGATCACTCTAGCTGAGGATGATGCAGCTCATGTTTACGTTCTTCCCCAAGACCCCCCAACCCCGTAGGTTCTTTCTTGTACTTAGATCTTTAAAAATTTCTTAGGAACTTTTTGTAATCTCTTGATTTTAATGAATGGAGTTTCAATTTGCTCTTTAAATGTTTTTACTTTAGCGGTAATTCCTTTCTTTGAATGTTTGTATGTGACATTAGTTTTCATTGTGGATATCTCTTCATAAGAATTTTCTCAACCTATACAACCTCAGTTCGACTTGCTTATGAGCAAGACTTAGGTTTTTACAGGAATTTCTACTATGTGTTGCAGTACATGCAGCCTTAGCTCGACCTACTCATGAGCTGGGCTTACAATTCCTGCTAAGTGTGTTAAAATTTGGGGTTCTATATTAAAAAGTCAACCTTATTAAGATGAAAAATTCAATCATTTATAAGTTGGTCTATATTTTCATCTTTATTCGATGTAGAATTTTTATCCCTTAACATACCCCCGCAAAATGGTGACTCGTTTGAGCAGACCAATTTCGAAATCCATGTACTCAATTTCTTTTAGTCTTATTCGGATCGAATTGCTCGTTGGAGATTAATGAGCTTTGATACCATGTTAAGATTTGGGATCTTAAAAGATCAACCTTATTAAGAGGACCAAATTTTTATAAATTGGTTTATATTTCTCATCTTTATTCGATGTGAGATTCTATCCCTTAACATGCCTCCGCAAGATGGTGGATCGTTTGAGCAGACTAATCTTGAAATTCGTGTGCTTATTTTTTAAGTCTTAATCAGATCGAATCGCTCGTTGGAGCTTGACGGGCTCTGATACCATGTTAAGATTTGGGACTCAATCTTAAAAGGTCAATTTTTTTAAGAGGAGTAATCCAATCTTTTATAAGTTGGTTTATACATGCAACCTTAGCTCGACACTCATGGGCAGAGCTTACAATTCCTGCTAAGTGTTGCAGCACATATAGCCTTAGCTCAGCCTGCTCATGAGCAGGGCTTAGACAATTTCTTACAGGAATTTTTACTAAGTGTAGTAGCACATGCAACCTTAGTTCGGCCTGCTCATGAGCAGGACTTAGGCAATTCCTTACAAGAATTTCCACTAAGTGTTGCAGCACATGCAACCTTAGCTCGGCCTGCTCATGAGCAAGGCTTAAGTTGTTGTGCTAACAATCCTACACTTTAGAAGCATATATTTTTATTATAAATAACGTGTATTACAAAGCATAACCGTCATTTTTCTGATAATATTTTTTAAGGTGCTTTGCATTCTAGGGATGTAGTAGATGTCTTCCTTCCATATCTTCCAATTCATGGGCTCCTTTAAGTAGTACTTTGGTTATTTTGTAAGGACCTTCCCAATTTAGTCCCAGGCCCCAGAATTGAGTTCCCTTGTTGCTAAAAAGACTTTTCTTAATACGAGATCGCCCACCTCAAATTCTCACTTCTTGACCTTTTGATTGTAATACCTTGCATTTCGTTGTTTATATAATGCATTCCTGATCTTAGCCTCATTCATTTTTTCCTCTATGAATTCCAACTCTTCTACGGGTTTTCCACCCTTCATCTGCACACGTGGGTCCAATGAATTGAGGCTGGATTCCACCAAGCATATCATATGGGTTTTCGGATTGATCCTCACTTGGCACGCTTCGACGATAAGTTTATTTCCCTTGACTTGCCCTACTCTATGTGGCGTAGGAAACGTAAGGGAATAATGATACATCGACACAATCGCTTTGATGTCAAATAACAATGGCTGTCCCATGATGGCGTCATAATTTTGCATTTAACCTAATTCCGCGTGGGGCTTCGTCGACCTCAACTGGGAGCCTGATTTTTCCTTTGGCTTTAGTAAGGGCCCCATTGAGTCCTAGAATCATACTGGAATATGGTTGCAAAAAGCTCAATGGAATGCCCATCCATTCCAACGTGTGGACATAGAGCATGTTGAGGGAACTACCTGTGTCAACCATGACCTTATGTACAAAAATTCCTGCAATGGGTACTGAGATTGTCATGATACCAGAGTAAGGACACGGGTCCGCATCCTTTTCTTCAAACAAGAGTTGATCGTCGAAAACACTTTTGGCGGTGTTTCTCTGAGATACCGATCTTAGTAAGATCGGCAACGACTGTCCTTTTAAGTTATTTCTCTTAGCTTGCTCATTTTCCTTCAACATTTGAACTCGGGGACTAGGTAAATGAACATTGCAAACCCTTGCTTCAGCCTGGTTCCCGTATACAACGCCAGATCCGCTTGGAGTAGGAAATTTCATACAGTAATGGTAGATCGAGGTCGTAGCTTGTAGCTCATGTAACAAAGGCCTTCCTAGTATGCCATTATAGTTTGAAGGGAGATCTACAACAATGAAATCTGCCAGGATCCGTCTTTGACAATGGGGTTCACCCAAATCCACACTTAAAACAATTTGCTCCCGTGCTTCAATAGGATCCCCAAAGAACTATGTAACCTCCTGGATTACAGTCGGAGGTAGTGTTCTTGTGATATCGACAGTGTTTCCCTGGAGTTTTCCCTGGGTATTCCTTCTTCTAAGGTGGAGGTCTGCGAAATGCCTCTTTTTCCTCCGCTTGTAAGAAAACTTCTTCCAGCGTAGCATTCAAAGGGTGATATTCGTGGAATCTTTCCGGGTATGGTTTGGAACACCCTTGGTCCCTTCCGTTCTTTCTTTTATCACGGTTAAATTTTTTATCTAATTGTTTACCTTTCGCCTGTTATGAAATTTGAATTTAGCTTGAGCTCTTCTTGATCCGACGTGACTTCCTTCGTACTAATGTGTTTCTCAGCTCGGCTAAAAAACTCGTGGTATGTTCGAGGTCCATCCTCGTGTACGAACCACCAGAACCTCGTTTTTTGCCTTAATCCGGAGAGGATTGCCATAAGTGCGGCGTCGTCAGAAATATTCTCGATCTCCACGAATTGCTTAGTGAATCTACTAAGATAACTTTTCAATTTTCCTTGTTTAATGCTCACCAACTGTTCTTTAGGTGTGGTTCTTGCTTTAGAGCCCATGAATTGACCAAGAAACTCTAGGGCAAGGTCATTCCAGCTTTTTATGGATCTTTGGTGGAGCCTCCTGAACATCTTTGGGCCTTGTCTCCCAAGGTGAGCGGGAACGCGCTACACATTATGACATCTCGTACTCCCTGAAGCTCCATCTAAGAAGTGTATTTATCCAAGTGGCTAAAATGGTCTCCTTCCCTATCATATCCAGTTAGCTGTGGGTTGTGGCATCTTCAACTTCTCGGGTAGAGGTTCAGCAATGATGTCCTCGATGAAAGGGGAATGACGTTTTGTGAGGTATTCCTCCGTACTCCCTTTGTTTTTAGCTTCCGGGTCGACAATACGTTTCTTTAAGGCACTTATTTCAGGTTCTGGCTGCTCCACTGAACGTCTAGCATGAGATTTTTCATGTCTACCCACAGGTGTGAGGGAGTGTTGGGAGCCCAGTCTATTGAACACACGGTTAGTTCTCCTTGCAGTCGGTCTAGCAGTTATAGGAGAACTTCTGATTTATTCAGTCTGGCTTTTGAAAGATTCTCCTCCTGAAAACTGGAGGGTCCTTCTGGTTGGAGGTCGTCCAACTTTCTCCCAAAGTGGGGATTCGACCTCAGTGTCTTGTGGCGGGGCTGGAGCTTGATTCTGCTCCAGCCTATTGACAACATTTGCCAATATTTCGATGGTTTCTTTCATTGTGATCTGGGGATCGATAGTGTCTGTTTGACCTCGTCCTCGCCTTGTACTTCATGGACGGCTGGTATGTTCAGGATGAGTATGGGATTGGTTCCTAGATGCGGATGACTCATCCATAATGATATTTCCTTCGTGAGTTCCGTGGAGAAAGAATTGTTTTTCAAGTCGGAGGCCCTCCTTCTAGTGTCAATCTGTTGACGTTGAAATTTGTATAGACAAATAGTCAAGCCAACTTAATGAAAAGTAAAGTTTTTTCTTGATGATAAAGGATTACAGTATTTCCCTACCACCACAATTATGGTTTTCTCCTTATTATAGGATATATTTGAAATATGATTAAATAATACAAAGAAAGTTGTAATGTGAATCCTCTCCTTCCTTTTGGCTTCCATTTTCTATTTATAGCAGAAAATATGCATGTACTCTGCTTTCCATGTCTTGTCAGCTGTAATTTCGAGCCGAAGAAGTACGTTTATTGGTCTAAGTAGATTGGCTGCCAAGCTCGGATTGTCAGATCATTATGGGTTAATCCTGCAAGTTGTCTCTAGTAATTAATAAATTACTTAGGGAAGCGAGCTTGGTCATTTGATTGGTGGATTATGTGGGCGCCGACGTCAGAACTTTACATATGTATTTAGCTGATTGAATATCTATATATCTCGTCAGTGATCTTCAATCATTATGTTTCCTTTAATCTTGATAAACTATACAAACTTCTCGCGCAAGCAAAATAATAGGCGATCTGACTTTAATAACTGACCTCAGATGCTAAGAACCGAACCGATGTCACGTTATAACCTACTCTTCTTCTATAATAACCCGAACTTAATTGACCTCGGAGGTCGGACGCTAACAAAGAACAATGATTAATAAAAAAGAATCAAGAAGGATTTGAGCAATTAAATTGAAGAACAAGACAATCACGATTATGGAACAAAAAGCTAAAATCAAGATCAAGAACTCAAGAACCAAAATAGCTAATAATCAAGATTCAAAATCTGGAATCAAGATTCATTATTAAAGAATTATTCTCAAAGAATTAAGGTATGTTCCACCTTTTAAATTTATTTGATGTTTTGATATAGAAGATTTTGACAATTAAATAATTAGATTTTGAAGTTTTATAAAGATTAAAGTTTCAACGAGTAGTATCTGAGCCAATTCCATGTTAAACCTTTAAGAATCAAGAATTTTGTGGTTACAATTTTTTGGAATGTGGATTTTAGCCCTAAATTTCAAGATTTTAGATTTTGGGAATTTTTTTGGTTGTCGAACAAAAAAAAATAAAATAAAATAAAAAATAAAAGATAAGGATTAAGAGACAATCAATTTCAAATCTTGGTACTTAATATTTATTTCAGATTACTAATTGTCTAAAATGGATTAGTTGAACCAACATGTTGCTAAAGTAACATCTATTGCCTAAATTAATTTATTTGGAATATAAGTAAGGTTGTGTGTACGTAATTCAGCGGGTATTGATTGGTTCAAAGGAAGGTTAATATTTAACCGAATCATTTATACTCCTGTGGGGATAAATATGTGGCAATTGTAAAGTTTTTCATTATGTGAATATTGAGTCAGTCCAAAGATAGACTTGATGTTTGATCGAATTTATTGTCAATATTTGATTACTACATCAAGAGTGTCATTTACAAACTAGTATTTCTGTCCAAAGACTAAATATCAATGTAGTGTTCAGTCTCTTGTGATGGGGGTTCACCATTATTTGAAATTATTGATTGTCCAATACGAATTCCTACGTGAACATGTTATTTAGGTTTGAGTTATCTATTCGGTCAATCCATCTACTTCTACAATATCTACCTTAATCAATTCAATTCATGTGCTTAAACCAAAGTTTAAGGGTTGGAAAGAAAATGTTCGTATCGTTCTTTGCAGCATCGATCTAGATCTTGCATTAAGGACTGAACAACCCACTAATCTTATGGATAAAAGTTCCGCTAATCAAATGGGACTCATATAAGTGGAATCGTTCAACGGCATAAGTCTTATGATAAAAAAGCGCCGAATTCCAGTAACATTCGGGGCGCTGTGTTCGATGAGGTAACTACTATCAAAGAATTTCTCATTGAAATTGAAAATACGCTTTGCAAAAGGCTATAAGATCTGAACTAGCACACTTTTAGCAAACTTAGGTTCACTAAAGTATAAGGGTAAAGAAAACATAAACGAGTACATCATGAAGATGTCTCGTCTTGCTTCAAAACTAAAAGCATTAAAAGTTGAGATGTCTGATGACTTACTCTGCATTTAGTTTTGATTTCTATTATTGTGTGCAAGAAAAAGAAAGGCTAAAGTGAGATAAAACTGATATTACTCATTTGGTAAGTACCTCTAAGGACAAGTTATAAAGAATTAGAAAGTTGCATCCGATTCGGTTCAAAATAAACAGCGAAAGCTCGAAAAGGATAAATCTCGCTGATAATTTTGTGAAAATCTGGGATGCATAAAGAAAGAATGTACTAAATACCACGCTGACGTGTAAAGAAAAGTACATTTCTCACTTTGGTTTATTTTGAAGTTAATTTAGTTTCAATACGTAAACACACTTAGTGGATAAAATTCTGGAGCCACCACTCACATAAGTGTGCCTATGCGAGGTTGTGTGAACAGTCAAAAGTCAATTGATGTGGGGCAATGACAAATCAGTTAAGCTTGAGGCTATATAGACTTTTAAGGTTATTATTCAAAAATGATTATGATTTGAATATGAAAGAGATATTTACGATATCGACTTTTATAAGGAATTTGGTTTATAATTCTACATTGGACAAATTCGATTATCCTCATTCAATTGAAAATAGTTAGTTTGATCTTTTTCTTAGTTCAAATATTGTGGGTACCGATTCTTTATTCGGTTACGATAACCTATATCTGTTTAATACGATTGCCTCTTATAAAGAAACCTTGTATGTGAATTCGTATGGTATTAAACATAAATTAACGAATGATAACTTTGCTTCTTTATGGCTCAAGCGATTAGGTAACATTTCTCAAAAAAAGAATGGAAAATCTTGTGTCGAAATGAATTCTTGATTTCATTAATTTTCAGATTTAAGTGTTTATGTTAATTATATTAAGAAAAAACAAATAAACATAAGGAGATTAGGTGTCAATAGGATTTCAGACTCTTAGAACTAATTTATATCGATATTCGTGGGTTATTCAATTCGACTTCTTGGAATGGTCACCAATAATTTATTATGTTCATAGACGAATTTTTTTTTCACTATAGCTACCTATATCACATCTATGAGAAATCTCAAACACTGGACATATTCAACACATACAAGACTGAGATTGAAAAACAACTCTGTAAAAGAATTTAACAAAGATCTTACCATAGTGGTGGATACTATGATGATATGACGGATCAGGAGAACAATGTCCAGTGCTTTTTACTAAATTCTTAGAGGAATGTGGAATAGTCCCACAGTACATCTGTCTCTCTGTAGAAGTACTAAGGACTGGAGCTTAAATTTTCAACAAAGTTCCAAGTAAAACAATTGTTAAGGGGTTATAAGTTTTTTTTTTCTTAAAAAAAGATACCACTATTAGTTCAATTTTCGAAATGAGAAATATTCGATTCTTTGAGGGTGTAGAGCTTGAGGGGGGAGATAAGGTTATAAGGTTGAGAATTTTATCTTGAAGAAAGAATATGATATATATTTTAGGACTAGGGATAAATTAATTTTATCTTGAAGAAAGAATATGTATATATATTTAGAACTAGGGATAAATTCTTACTCTATATCTTGTTAAAGAAATAATTTCTGATCAAGACAATACTACAAAATCGCCAATACACAATCAAGAGATTATACTAGAAAAATAAACTCAACAATCTCAAGAACAAATGTCATTAAGGAAATCCACTATAAAAATGAGAAAGACAATTTTGAATGACTTTATTGTATTTCTCTAAGAAAATAAGGATGTCATAGATTAATGGAAGAAGAACTGATCAATCAACTTTCATCAAACCATGCAATGAAAGATTCTAAAAAGTAGATTGATGCAATGCATAAAGGGATAAAGTTCATAAGTAATAATGACACTTGAGGAACTCGTCACATTGCCTGAAAGTGCGAAGCCCATTGGTTGTAACTGGATATTTAAAACCAAGATGGATTTGAAAGGTGGTGTGGAGAGATATGAGACTTGTCTTGTAGCAAATGACTTTACTAAAAAGGAAGGCATTGACATTAAAGAGATTTTTTCTTCGATTTCTATGAAAGACTTTCTTAGGACTATTATGACATTTGTAACAGTTTTTGATCTTAAGTTACATCGAGTGGTTTACAAATTATAGAAACTCATCTATGGGCTTAAGCTGGTTTCCCGTAATGGTATCAAAAATTTCATCAAATAATTATCTCATTTGGTTTTGAGATGAATTCATTTGATGATTGTGTATATCACAAATTTAGTGGGAGTAAGCATATTTTTTTGGTATTGCATGTCGATGACATACTGTTGTTTGCCTGCAATAATATACGTTTATGGTACGAAACCAAGATATTTATGTCATGAAATTTTGAAATAGAACAACCTTTGTAACTCCTCTTTTGTATTAAGGATATAGATACACAAGGGTCGTTCTCGGTGTATTTTTGAATTATCACAAATAATTGTATTGATAAGATTCTTTCAAGAGATTTGGGATGCAGGTATGTAAACTAGGCGATACCTTTATTACTAAGGAATACAAATTTAGTCTCAATTAATGTCCCAATGACAAATTTAAATAAATAAAAGTATAGAAAATTTCCCGTACTTCAGTAGTTAAGAATTTAATGTATACCTAGGTTTGCACACATCTAAATATAACATTAATTGCTGGAATGATATGCGGATATTTAATTAACTCTGTGCTGAAAATTTGGAAAGCAGCCATTGTCTATTTGGTATCTATAGAGAATTAAGGATTATATGATCACATTCAGAAAAATCAGATCAATTGGAGATCATTGGATATTCTGATTATGATCATGGAATTTGACTGTAAAATATTGTCACTAGGCTGCATATTTTGGATGA
>CADEPE010032441.1:0-10300 GCA_902829205.1 Fraxinus paxiana | reverse complement strand
CCAAAATAACTAATCAAGAGGGGGTGAATTGGTTTTTAAAGAACTTTTTCGAAAAATAAACTTAAATCAAGGAAGTTAAGAACACGTTGATCAATTAATAATCGTAAGCAAATAAAAGCAAGTAGATCAATCGCATAATAAATATAAAAGAAATAACGATAAGTTTAGAGCAATGATTTTGCAATGAAAATTTTCTCTTAATAAATTATACAAATGAATTAAGTATTAAGAGAGATTAACACTTCAATGAATAGTAATAAATGATAGCTCAAGTGTTAGATGAAAAATTTTGAATATAATAATTAAAAGTTTGATTCAATCAATCAAAAAATTTCAATGAGAAGATGAAGAGGAAATAAATTCAATGTAAGTTCAAAAATCTTCTCAAGATATATCTCTTTTTAATGAGTTATTATAATAAATTAAGTACTAAGAAAGAAATGAAATTTTTTGATGAATATAATGATTTTACAAGTTTAATTCAATCAATCAAAGTTTTCAATATGAAGAAGCGGGAGAAATATATGCAATGTAAATTCAAAGATTTTTTTTAAATATATCTTTCTTTTTATGAATAATAGAAATAAGCTAAGTATAAAAAGAGAGATAAAAAAAACTTTGATGAGGATGCTGATTAAAGAGTTTGAATCAATCAAAGTTTTTAATATAAAGAAATGAATGCAAAGGCAAGCTCAAAGAATTCTCTCAAAATGTATGTTACTTTAATGGTCTTGAAAATATTTTTAAGAGTGGAAAGAGTGAGAGTACTTATAGAACTCAAAAGACAAAATACTTTGTTGAACTGGACAACCAATCGAACGTCCACCTTTGGATCCGGATGACCAAAATAGCCATTATGCATATAAAATCTAACGGGCAAAAATTCGACCATTGCATCAACCAAACGAATCGGGCGTCCACCTGTTACAAATTTATAGAGAGATTTTGCAAAACTTTATGGGGACCCGGACAACCAACTGAGCAAGCATCCGGACATCTGATCTGACCCCTTTGGTCGATTTTCCCATTTTTGAACCCATTTGATCCGATTTGAATATTTTGACAAATATAGATTTTTAGAAAGTGTTTTTAACTAGTTTTCTAGATAAATGATGTTTTAAAAATATGATATAAATTCAAACATTATTTTGAAAATTAATTTTACTTTTGATCAAAACATACAAGTAATAATCAAAATAGCTTTTAGTGCACAGGGCTTTTATCATTCATTACGAAATATCAAAATATTAGTATCTTTACATTTGAACTAAGAAATTTAGTTTTTGATCTTGCTTCGAAATTTGGCTCTTAGGCTCTTGTCTTGATCTTTCGTTAATGTTTGAATCTTAAACTTTCGATCCCGGTCTTTTTTTTATGTTTGTCTTTTAAGATCTTTTGACGATAATCGATCAATTTATCATTGGATGCTTTGAAGACTATAATTACTTTAAATTTAATTGTTAGTAAACAAGATTAACTTGTTTGTTATAATCAAAACTTTAAGATTATAATCAGCCATATGTCAACACCAGAAAATCACACACGTCTCACAGTTCTGAGTTGTGCAATCTGAATAAATTGAACATCCTCGTGCTAAAAAAACTCAAATCACACTCTACAAACTATCAACAATATTGGCAACATCGAATATTATGTACAAGCAATATGAAGTTTGTAACACTCCCCTACAAACTCTCTCTGTGGCATACACACCCGCAATGTATTGGGCTATTGGCAAATGCATATATGAATAGATAATTACATACGAGTATACTTCAATTGCAAAATATTTGAGCTAGTATTACATTCGAGGTGCAAATAAGGGACAGATACGTGTATGATATTACGACAAACAGATTTTGACTAATCGATAATCGCTATTTTAACATTTTCTTTACAGTCACGAAGATACAAAGATGATAAGCTCCTGAGTAACTTCTGAGCTAGCAAGAACTGGCATCAATAACAAGTTAGCAACTCTTCGAATCTTTTCTCATACACTGAATAAATTCGGGAAGCATTTGTACATGCACGAGTTTTGCTTACCTCGTACTTCTTCAAGAGGTGAAAAAGTTTGATTGTTCCATTGCCTTCTTCCTTCATGGTTACAACTATGTTAGAAGCTTGAGGTTAAAACATCAAAAGAAGCATTTTCAAGATCTCGTCTTCTCAATGGTGGTGATGATGTCTGATTTAAAGATCCACCTTTATGATTATCAGAGCTACCAGTCTGAGAGGCTAGGTATTCAAGTGCTGTAACAATATCAGTGATGGCAGGGCGGAAACTTGCTTGTTCCTGAAGACACATTGCAGTAATTGCAACTGCATGATGCAGACTTCGGACAGAGAAGCGCCCCTCTAATAGCGGGTCTGCCATCTGGACAAACTTCTTCCGGTCTTTAAGAAAAGGACGAGACTGCAAGAAAAAGAAAATATTCATGTTCAGAATCAAAGCCATAACAAGTGAAGATAGAAACTCTGTAGAACCCATCATTGATCAATATGTGGTCATCCAATTTGAGTTATCTAAGATCAGTAAATGCTACCTCTCCTCCGCCATCAGGAGTGGTAAAATGCGCGTGTTTCATTAACCTAACTTCATTGTTATTGGGAAGAAAAGTTAAAATCTCAAATGGTAAGGCCTCAAGCGGAAGACGTTTCAATTATGTGATACTAGAACCTTTGTAGTTGGACAAAGAAGTGTAGCATAGAATAAAGACAAAGTAACACATGTTGTGGGATATCCTACTTAAACTATGGCTCTTAGAATCAAGAATTGAATAAGTTCTTGTAAGTCCTTCAAAGCGATGTCTCATATGTGGAGTTTTCTTTAAGTATATGAACTCACCCACACAATAAGATTCTGCTCTCCAGGCTTTTTGGTGCAATCGATGGCCTTACGTCCAGTAATCAGTTCCAACAGAACAACGCCAAAGCTATAGATGTCTGATTTTAGAGTCAATTTGCCACTCATGGCATATTCAGGGGCACAGTATCCATAAGTTCCCATCACTCTTGTCGATACATGAGTGTTCTCACCAACGGGTCCTAGTTTGGCGAGTCCGAAATCCGACAGCCTGGCATTGAAGTCATTGTCCAACAATATGTTGGAAGATTTCAGATCACGATAAATAACTGGTGGATTTGCTTTGCAGTGAAGATATTGAAGGCCATGAGCTGCATCTACAGCAATCTTCAGCCTTGTGCTCCAAATCAATGGCTTCTGACCAGGCTCTAAATCTGAAATTGTGAGAATGCTCATAACTAAAAGACGACTCATATTAAAAAAAAAAAAAAAATTATATAAAAATTACATTAGATAACTTTCTTGATTCGCAATTTGTGCTTTTCCTCTTTTGTAGGAATGTTTTTCCCGAGTGAACCGAACTTTTCCAACAATGGCATATGGAATAGAAAAAGGAGAATTCACACTCCAACAGGGGGTGCATAAAGTAATAATGGATTACCGAAAAGATGATACTCCAGGCTCCCCAGTGGCATATACTCGTACACCAAAAGTCTCTGGTCTCCGTGAGCACAATACCCGATCAAGTTAACAAGGTTGGGATGGTGCAGCAGACTTAACATTAAGACTTCTACGATAAATTCTTGATTCCCCTGAAGGCCTTCTAGATTAAGTTGTTTGATAGCAACAACCTATCATGAAAATCAAACGACCAGCATTAGCTGAAGAGTTGGCTAAATTACAAACTTCCCACCATTGAACTTCAAATATGATTCGATAATTCCTACAACACCATAATTCTTTTAATGTTTCTAATAAACAAACAGGGAAGTTTCATCATTTTGAAATAGAAAATCAAACTGTTCAGTAAAACAGAACTTGCCATATCAGAATCTAGGCAGCCCTTGTAGACGCTTCCAAAACCACCTTCCCCGATCAAATTAGATTCTCTAAAATTTTGGGTCGCCAACGCAAGTTCCTTGAATGTGAAGCTACGAGCCACATTGCTCTTTTGGCCATTGTTATCTATGCCTCTTGCTCCAGCAGAACTTCCCTTTCCCCCACTCCCTACACATTGATTCAACAAAGATTCAAAATCCCACATTACAATTTCTTCATATATCAAACTGTTCAGCTATTTATCATCTCATACTCTCACTAAAATCTGCCTTTCCATTCACACCAACTGCAAATCCTAGCAATAATTGTTCTAAACAAAACAAACATAAATATATAAGAGAAAAAAAAATTAAGCACTTCGTAGAAAAATAATTAATCGAAAACTAATTCTGTACAAATAAATGAACTGAGAGAGAAGAAAAAGATGAACCTGAAGAACCAATGGATTTCGGGGTCATATCTTCATCGTAATCCCTCGCATTCTTACGTCGAGGGGTCATACAAGAAAAGCAACTCATCTCCTTTTACCCTTTTCCTGGCCTCTTTGTATTATATTCCCCAACAAAATTGAACCCTCAAATTATACAAGAATTTACAGAGACGACCCCAGCAAACTCACCTCAATTATACAAATGAAATTACATCATTATGCAATAATTCAAGCCAGCATTTCCAGAAATAAATAAAAATAAGAAAATAACAATAATTAGGAGAGAGAACAATTACATATTCCCTCCCCTAATGAAACAGACAAGGCCAGAAACCCAACCCCAGATGAACAAAGTCACCAAATTCAAATATCTGTACGAAAACTCAGAACAAAATACAACCAAACAATTTATAAAGCTACAAAATATTGTCTTCAGAAATGGAAATTCAATAAACAGAAGCCCCAAATTTCAGGTGGGTTTTTGCCATAATAAACCATTGAATAATAACTATTTTTAGTTCTACATTTTCACTCAGAATCCTATTTTAGCGGCACTTTTAACGGTAATTACTTGTACCCTTTTCTCTTTCGTGGAATTCTTCTGCAATAACAAAAAATTAACTATAGTCTTTTCTGTGTATAGTGTGGTTGGTACCGTTGCAACCTTCGGGTCGTTTGAATTTAAATCTTTTGGTAGATTACATCTTTGCCCTTGATATCTCAATTCATTGGGCGTTTTCATACTTACAAAAACCGTCTCATGCAAAACTTCTTAAAAGATGACAGTACTCTCACAACTTTTTAACATCATAAATAGATAAATAATTCGTCTCATTAATCAGAAGTTTAAATGTTAATAGTAAAAATTCTTTAGTTTCGACTTTCGACTAAAAAATTAGATACATCATCTATACATGCTATCTCCTACACTATCGACCTGCAGCCCTAAATCGTCCCCCAAATCCATTCTGCCAATACCAAGGAGGAGCTGCAGCCATCAATGAAAATCGATTCTCAGAGCTGTAAAGCCAAATCTGGTTGATGGGGTGAACCTATCTGTAAGCTAGAACTAGGCGAACCTCCCTGAACTCTTACATTCAGGTCGGGTGGAATCGGAAGGGTACGTCTTTGTTGCATTGACAACTCCTGCCAAGACGACTTGCCAGAGTTTCTGTCGCTGGGTTCTGCATTAGAACTGAAGACTTCACCTTGTGCCAACGAATATCCCGGTTGAAATGTATTCCAATTTTTGGGCAACTTGTCTTCCTCAAGAATAACATTATCTGAAACTGATGGCTGAGTCATTGACGGGTTGTTTCTGGATACCATTTCAAGCGTTTGAGAGGGTCCTGGGTCCCCACCAGAAGGTCCAGGCATGGCTCCTCTTGAAGTCCCCAATGCAGATAAATCATATCCAAACATACCACTAAAACCATTTCTGTGACCCTGATCAATAGATTTCCATGGACCCTGGAACCGAGTTCTCAAAGAAGCTTCACCCGGTGCAGATGCCACATTCTGGCCGTCCAGTTTCTTAACAGCTCCAACCATTTTTTCAGAAGGCATGTATGCAACTGAAGAGTTTAAATCAGAATTTGACAACATCACCAGTCTACTTGAATGGCTATCACCAGTTGGGTTATTTGATAAATTCTGCTTCTTAGTTGAAAAAGTCAATGACCGTGATGGTGATTCATATTGTCCCACCCAACCAGGACCAAATTTTACTCCGGCAGGTAACACAGACTCTATTTTCTTCGAAGCAACTTTCCAGGCTACAGGCCCGAGATTTGCAGCAAACCTAGCCAGGCTGCAAGCATAAGCGAGTGGCTCAAAGTGAAGACCAACCTGTAAGTTCATAATGTCAGTTGCAAACACCTCAGCAATCAAGGCAAAGAGTTCATTAGAGAAACAGAAATGCCTGGGGCACACCAAAACGGAAGCAATAACATTAGCACCAAAAGACGACTATGATGCACGGACAATCATGCAACCTACTAGGGCGACATGTCCGTGTCCAACACGCATCATGTCATGTCAGAAAGCAAGACTCCTCAAAAACTACATGACATAGATCCAATCAGCGATTCAGCCACATGCCATGTCCTATTTTTAATAATATTTTTTAAATTGACACTCGAAAGATACTTCAGGAACATTCCTCAGGCAAATATTTGACTTGGCATGTATTGTATCCTATATTAAAAAGTACAAAATAAAGTTATTTATCTATATAATTTTAATTTTAAGAATTTAAAAAATTAACGTTTCCTGACATGTCCGTGTCCCACATTTTAGAAAAATCATTTGTCACTGTGTCTGCGTCCGCTTGTGTGACCGTGTCCGTGTCCGCGCAACTTAGATGACAGGTTATCAAAATACATACCGGCATCAACTGCTTCATATCTCCAACAGAGTTAGAGAAAACAGATAGTTCATTGCCAGAAGATTGGGGATGAAACTGCCTGTAGGTGTCACGTCTGTTCTCGTCGACCGTAAAATGCTTCTTCCCATATTTCATATCAGCCTTTAGAATGGATGCTGCAAAATAGAATAAAAAAGGATCAAATCCACTAAAAAAATCAGAAAACATGGAGCTCAGGTCACTAGCACAAGCTCTGCAAATCCGAACCTGGAAATTCATCATTCCAATCAACCAACCACTCAGAATAATTTTCACCGTGCCTAGGTCGGTTGGATGACACAAATGGATCGGTAGAACGAAATCTATAAAACATAGGTCCCTTTCTTAGATTGTAAGAATTAGACCCAGTTCCTTTATCTTCTCCACTAGCAAGAGTTGCACCTGAGGAAATTTCAGGACCAACATGATCTACAGGGGAAGTTTCAATGGACTTCTTCGGGTTCTTACTCGGGGGCCTCCCTCGCCGCACAATCTTGGGTTGTGGTTCACCATCATCACCTTCATGTCTCAAATTTTCAAAGTCTCTCTTTGCAAGCTCACGTATGGTCCGTGCCTAATATAACACATTATTAGATAGAAAGCAGGACATAAAATAAATTGAGCATAAGATGACTCTAACAAACCTGGCGAAAGTAGATTGTATCTGGAGCATTATACTGCATTGCATTTGAACATATCAAAAACACATCGGCCTGGAAACACAATGGCAGCACAAGTCAGCATTTATTCTACGTCAATATTTCATGACATCAAGATTGACAAAATAGACAGGAACTCATAAATGGCAAGTGCTTCAAATGATGCTCCAAGGGTACAATAGAGATCGAAATGCTACAAAAACAAGGAATTTGCCTTGAACAATCTGAATTTCATCCAGGATAGTTAATTGTAAGGGATTATTGAAGGATTATTTTGCAAGAGTGTATTATTTAGACAACTACTATAATAATCTAAAGGGAGAACTTAATCACAAACTGAATTAAGATCAATACAATGTAAACAGCATGCTTCTTGTACACTAAATGCACATCACCATGAAGAAACACTAGTGCATGCAGTGGATATATATCCTAATGAACACAATCATATTCTTGGCCTCTATTTTATTGGTGTACATATTATTCTAATTTCAATATATTGATAAGAGGTGATTGGTGAGCAAAGAAATTTCTGGATAAATGACAGATTGTAGCCAGTAACTACGGACAATACTTTTCCTTCCAACATTTTTATCCTCACATAAGTAGCTAAAGAACTAATTACATAGAACATAAAAAAAAGGTCATCAAACAGGCGATCATTATCAGCTATTACAGGCACATCCTCGTGCAAGTCAAAAGCAATGAAAATAATCAGAGTAAACCACTCACCCCAACTAATTAAAGAAAAGCATAAGAGTCTCCATCTTCTTCAACCAAGAAAAATCGTTACGATTTTTTTGTTATTCAACCAAACAGATTAGTGAGATTCCCATCAATTTGTAGGACAAAATGAAAATAATCAGAGGAAACCACTCGCTCCAACTAATTAAAGAAAAGAATAAGAGTCTCCATCTTCTTCAACCAAGAAAAATCGTTACGATTTTTTTGTTATTCAACCAAACAGATTAGTGAGATTCCCATCAATTTGTAGGACAAAAGAAAGACTCGAATATTAATAATGTGGATCACAGCATCACGGAATATTAATCACAATAAAATTAGCAAAGTAAAACTATAATGGAATCCAGAAGTACGGCTACTTAGTTCACGCAGAAGTAGATTAATCAATTAAAGAAAAGAGTGCTATGCTAATTCTACTATCTATTCTAGATCAATGCCCATAAGGGGGCAGCAATGAAAAGGTTTCAAACTCAAAAGTCTAACAAGCATAATCATTTCAATATGACAGAAGAGAAGCATTTAATGTCCCATGAAGACAAGCAGACAATCCCACATCTCAAGATAATTTGCATGATAGAATCTGTAATCAACTTCATCACCAAAAGAGATTTCAAGCAAAGAGATCAATCGAAATGACAAATCCAAAAACTAAGCTCAGATAATCCAATACCAACCTCCAATTCTTCCAAGTTCTTATACACTCCATTATCAAGCTTTTTCCTCAGAGTCCCAAAATCCATAGGGTGCTCGATTATTTCATGATAATCAGGTAGCTGCAAAGAAACAATTAGCTGTAAATCAACTAATTAAATAATAATAACTATTCTTTTAGCAATGATCATATCATTTCCATAAAAGTACCTCATCAGGATCCACTGGTTCAGAGAAAACCCCATGACTGTCCTTCCTGCATTTATATTTCAAGAAACCATTAATGATAGGCCGTCAGAATATCAAAATTGAACAGTGCTAAAGAAACATCGATTTCTAGAAAGCTAAAAAAGAAAAACATACTTTTGAAGTCTGTCAAGAATGAACACCACCAACTTTTTGTCTGGCAAAGGTACCGTGGGACCAAACCCCAATGGTGACCCTGTCCACAAATTAAATAAAATAGCCACAATTAGATTAGAACACAATAGCGAAATATACTTGAATTTCCAACTAAATAAATTTTCCCAATAATCAAGAAGAGTTTTGGTAAGAACCATGTTCGGTATCCGTCATTTTCAGAACTTTTTTCTCCTGCAAATATTCATATAGAACCCATTCGTAAGAGCACGATACTAATGCAACCAAAGTAATCAAATTACAGAGAATCATTGACAATTAAAGTTACAGTAAAAAGGTCGGCCAACAAGCAGTTAACTAAACAAGTACAGCAAAGAATTATATAACTATCAGTTAAAGAATAATGATCAAATCAAAGTAAATACAAATCTCAGCAATTTTCAAGAAACGAATGCTTTATAATCGTAAAACTGATATATTAAATCCCATAGGTAGTCTACATAAATAAAGGATATTAAATACAAAAACAATGAATGATATAACAAAAAATAGAAAGAAAGGTATGCATGAATTTACATGTATCTCTATGTATAGAAACTTGAAAAGGCAGAAGAATTTATGTAAAAAAAATACAGAGATATATTATTTATAGTTTAATAAACACAGAAAGAAATTTGACTGAGTCAAAATACAGGCTTCCACTTCAGATCTTGGAAGTCAGAGCACCCAAAAAACCAAAAAAAATAAATAAATAAACGTTAATTTTCACGCGCGAAATCTCAAACTCCCCTCCAATTCGCATACTCGAAAAAGGTAGAAAAAACCTCAAATTTTTTTTTTCCAAAATAAAATGGCCCACCTCAAATTTTCCCAAAATAGTAAAATCATTTCAATGCAAATTTTCAAAATCCGTACCAAAACTTGAGTACCTTACTTAAACCTCAATTTTTTTTTCCCAAAAATTATATAAATTCCAAACCTGATTGGAATTGGATACATCTTCGCTGGATCTGTAATCAACGGCATTGATCTTGCGTTTCTTAACACACTCCTCCTGATCCTCTCCATCCTCGGCATCCGAATCCTCGCCCGAACTCAAATCCGAATCTCGAGAATGCCGGCTCTGGTTCTGCTTCTGATTAACATCATAGCCCGATTGAGGCAAGCGAACAACGAGCTTCACCTTC
>CADEPE010032426.1:0-14206 GCA_902829205.1 Fraxinus paxiana | reverse complement strand
GTCAGCGTGTAAAAAATTACACGCCAAGTCAGCGTGTACGTGAAGCGGGACTGTAAATTTATTACAATGTTAAGTGACCGTTGTTGAAATTAACTCCATTAATTCATCAAACGAAACTAACCACCAATGGAAGACACGCTACGTGGCGTTTTCTCAATCAATCTTTCCATTTCCTACGAGGCTACGTCTACACTCTAATCTGTGCACAATAACGGACAAAAATTAACCACGTCTCCTCGGCGCACATTAGCCCGAATACCCTCTTTCCAATTTAAGGCGGGAACATGTAAACCGCTTTCTTCAATCTAATGCGTCTCTTTAACCCGACAATGGCTACCGGGTCGAACTCTCTGATTTGGTTCCGAAAGGGGCTCCGAATCCATGACAATCCGGCTCTCGAGCACGCGGCTAAGGGGTCCGACTTTTTGTATCCTGTTTTCGTGATCGATCCTCACTACATGGAGCCTGATGTCACAGCGTTTTCCCACGGGTCGAAGCGGGCCGGGTTGAACAGGATCAGGTTCTTGCTCGAGAGTCTCGTGGATCTCGATTTGAGCCTCAAAAGGCTCGGGTCGCGTTTGGTGGTGCTCAAGGGTGAGCCTAGCCAGGTCTTGATTCGCTGCTTGAAGGAGGTAATCAAAATTTAACTGAATATTGACACGTGCTTCTTCGCTTGTGATTTACTTTATATAATCTGTTTTAGCCTTTTTCCTAAGTGCATCATTGTGTAACTTCTATCCATCCTTAACATCTAATATCATTTCTTTTGTTGGAGCGGTCAGTGGAACATAAGCAAGCTTTGTTTTGAATATGACACGGACCCATATTATCAAGCTCTAGATAATCAAGTCAAGGTAGGAACTTTTTTCTTTTTCTAAATAGAGGAACACATATGTCTTAATTCTCTTTCGGTTGCTAGAATTTTCAGAATGATGTTTTCCTTATATATTCTGCTTATTTGGCTACAAAATGTTTATGTTTCTTGCTGCAGAGTAATGCATCTGCAGCTGGCATTGATATATTTTCACCTGTCAGCCATACTCTCTTCAATCCTGCAGATATCATACAGAAGGTAAATGTTGATCTAGTTGCGACTAATTCTAGATGACTAAACTCTTTTCGATGAGAAGTGTTTTTCTTTACTTTTTGGAACTGGGTGATAATCGAATTCCGATCACTTTATTGAGTATCCTACTTTGATTATTTATTTGGTTCACTTGTCTACTTGTAAAATATCTGAAAGAATGGTGGAAGACCACCTTTGAGCTATCAGTCTTTTATCAAACTTGCTGGGGAACCCTCTTGGGCATCTTCTCCTGTTTCAAATGCACTTTCTTGGCTTCCTCCTGTTGGAAACTGTTCAACCACAGAAGTCCCGTCAATGGAAGAACTTGGCTATGATGACAGTGCCGAGGTATGAAATCACTTGCACTCTAAGTTCATGTTTTGTATGCAGAATTAGATTGTAGTGGATATTACATTGAACAAGGTTTTAGTTCTTTTTCTTTCTTAATAGTGTCTAGTGCTATCTAATCCACCTTATTGAACATACCACAAGTGGTCCTTTTCGCAATATTATTTTGTAACAGACATTAGTGAACAGGTTGAGAGAACTCCCTTTATAGGTGGTGAATCAGAAGCATTGAGACGATTGAGAGAATCTCTATCAAACAAGGTATTATTGGTTAAAATAATGACATTTCAAAGGCATGGAACGTTTTATTACTCCTGAAAATGCTGCAAGAATGGATTTTGTTTTTTCTTTAGTTTGCTGGGTTTGTATTACTTTTTATTTTTCTATTTGAGGATGCAGATCGAAGTTAATTGGGATATTATTGACCTTCAAATTAAGTCTTAGTTTACTTAGAAAAAGAATATCTAAATCCTTAAGTTTGGGCTATTGCAGTTATCAACAAATTTGGCACCTGACCGATTCAATTGTTAATTGTGTTGTTAATTTATCTGAATTTTGCTTTCCCACTGTCATATATGACTAAACTCCTGATCCTATGTTGCAGGAATGGGTGGCTAACTTTGAGAAACCCAAGGGTGATCCATCTGCATTTCTATCACCAGCAACAACTGTATTATCGCCTTATTTGAAAGTAGGTCACAGGTCGGCGGAGCTGTTTTACTGTCTATTTTTTCCGAAGTAATCTAATCTTTCTTCGGAAGTTTGGTTGTCTGTCTTCCAGGTACTTCTACCAGTGCATTCAGGACATCCATAGGACTGTTAAGAAGCACACATCTCCCCCAGTTTCTCTTCTTGGACAGGTCAGTTGACCACTTGTTGAACGGTTGGAATCCTCATACACTTATCTTTCTGATAAGTTCAACTACTGCAGTTATTATGGCGAGATTTTTTCTACACTGTTGCTTTTGGAACTCCTAATTTTGACCGGATGAAGGACAATAAAATATGCAAGCAGGTAATTGGAGCATCTTGTGAAGTCAAGTCATTAGCTGGCCTCATCCTTTGTTCAGATTAAAGGAGAAGAAGAGGAGAAAATTAACAAACTTTCCTTTCCCTTGTTTTGTAAAAGCAATAAAACAGAAAATAAAATAGTAAAAATTATGTTTCTCTCGTGCCACATTCAGCTAAGTTGAAAAGTTAAAAACGCCTAGTAACTCCCCATGAAATTCCTTTTGGGCCCACAAATATTTTCTCTCCTTATTTTTCCCATTTTCCTCTAAAATTAAACAAATGAAAGTATTTTTACTCTCTCTTCTTTAGTTTTATCTCATTTTCATTTTCTTCTGTTATTCTCTCCTAATTCTCTCTTCTCTAGTGCATCTATAACTATTTTGGCATTTTTCTTCATTTGGTAGTCACTGTCTATGATTGTCTTTTTTTGTCCTTTACAAAATGGCGTCTAATATTGATGATATAAAATCCAGATTACATATCTGAATTTTCACTTCTTTGTTGTCGTTACTAGTACATTCATTAAATATGAAACTGTAGCTCATTTAACGTGGTTAATACCCATTCAATAATCATCACTCATATACACGTAATGATATAGGTAGACTATTCAATGGGTTTTCTAGTATGATCAACGGAAACATAGAATCAATTATTTAATTAGTAAAAGATTAGTGTTAGAAGGAGGCAACAAACGAGTGTTCCTCTACTATATTATCTTTCACACTCGTTTTCTCAAAGTTAGATGAAGGAAATGGTACTAATTAACTACTTGATGCACAAAGAGTTTGCATATTACGATAAAGGTTCCATGGTAAAATAATAAATTCTAGCTGCTAGGGAGGCATTAGTTAATGTCATATATGACCGGACATAAGTTAATTTTATTTCAGTACTTGCATGACTGTGCCTAATTTATTTATTTATTTTTATATAGATACCGTGGAAAGATGATGATGAATTGCTAGCTGCTTGGAGAGATAGCAGGACAGGGTTTCCTTGGATAGATGCCATAATGGTCCAGGTTAGGTCTATGGACTGCGTTCCATTGAACTTTCAATTCATAAGTAGTACTCCCAGTGGATCTTTGTTATTTCTTAGTATCATATACTAGTATCTGACTATTTATATTTAAACAGCTGCATAAGTGGGGTTGGATGCACCATCTTGCTCGGCATTGTGTTGCGTGTTTTTTAACTCGTGGAGATCTGGTAATTTTGCTTACAGTCATGTGGGCCTTGTCTTCAAACCTCTTATCTTTTTTTATTGATATTGCTTCATTTCCTGACAGTTTGTGCACTGGGAAAAAGGACGTGATGTTTTTGAGAGACTTCTTATTGATTCTGATTGGGCAATCAACAATGGGAATTGGTTGTGGCTCTCATGCTCGTCCTTTTTTTACCAGGTTTATTTCAATTTTTTTCTCTTTCATAGCTGTGGTTACAAACAAGTGCATCTGTTTTCTGAGCCTTTATGGTATTGCACCTTAGAGCCGTCGATTGCCAACTAGAAAAGCTGGCCATCTTGCATCTGTCATGTTATGAATATTGCTAGTATGGCACATTTGGTAGGAAAAATTGGACAGTACTGCACATATTATGGAAGAAAAAGAAGTTCAAATCTTGTTCATCATACTATATAGTCCCAAACATACACTTAAAAGTATCAATTTTGATAAATTTGACCCAGCTTGGAATTTTCTTTGCTTTCATGGACTTCCACGAATTTGTTGTGGCTCATTTGGTGGTCCAAATTTATTTATCCCCAGCAAGCATGCATCACAGGATTTTAATTTCATGTTTGATTCTACCAGTTTTCTCCATAATTTGTGTGAAAGCCTGATTATTGTTTTTCTGCATTTTATAGTACAACCGAATTTATTCTCCAATCTCATTTGGAAAGAAGTACGATCCTAATGGGAACTACATTAGGTATTTTCTTCCAGTATTAAAAGGTGTGTCCAAGTGTTTATCTTGGTTTTATTGGTTTGTTACTTTCAGTATAAAACTTCACCATGTTTAAGGTTTATTCCCAGACATGCCTAAGGAGTATATTTATGAGCCATGGACAGCTCCTTTGAGCATACAAGTTAAGGCCAAATGCATCATTGGAGAAGATTATCCAAAACCAGGTCAGTTGCATCGGTGATTTCGCTTTCACTTAGCTGTATGCTTCAATTATACTTAATGATTTGTTCTGGAAGTGTAGATTTATCTTTATCTGATCATGTCAATGCAGACTTGATGTTATTTTAATAATGGTAATGGCTCTTAAGACGATTTATAATGTTGATAGTCTATTATAAATGATACCTATCAATATGACAGGTCTTGGTGCCGGTTGCCAGTGGATCCCAATAGGAAATACGTTAAATTATTTTTAGTATATAGCAGATAATGGAATCTTATAAGTTTTTTCCGTAAAACTCCTTATCAATGTTGGCTCTGCCTTTGGTTAGCTTCTTTTTTCTTTTAGTTTACCTACTCTGGATGTTGCCTCTGCCATTTTATTTGGAGATAATTTGTTTTAGGTATTTATTTTTTGAAGGAAAGTATTAGTTGTTGAATTGTCCTTTTAGCTTCTCGTGTGTGTACCCCTTGATCATATTATTTTAAGTTATGAACAAGTCTTATTGTGACCTATTATTTATGCTCTTTCGGAAAATCTCTTTTATCTTTCCATTTTGTCTAATTTCTATTGGCTTTGGAGAAGCCATCTTACTAACTGGGCGCTCTGTACTGTTCTATTCCCATTCCAGTGGTCTCCCACGATTCTGCAAGCAAAGAATGCAAGCAGATATTATATGAAGCGTATGAGTTGAACAAAAAGTTAAACGGCATAGTGAGCGAAGAAGACCTGGAAAGTTTGAAGAGAAAAGTCGAGGATCATAAGAATCTGGAGTCAAAATCCAAAAGACTAAAACAGACGCGGACTGGCTAATGTATGAGACAAGTTATAGAACATTATGTGGCTACATACTGAAGCACACGAGCTATCATGTGGAAACAAAGCTGAATTACTATCTGTTTCAATTTCTTGAAGGAGATGGCGATATTGTTAGGATTTTGTTTTCAAGGGCAAAAGAAAGTTAAACATTAGGGCCATGTTTAGTATTTAGAACTGGATATTACCGCACAATGTTGTAACTTATTTTTCTTCTCCATTAATATTTAGTTGACTTTACCAAATATTCCATAGGAGGTGCAGTTCAATCTCCTACCTTAATCCCCGACTCTATTTATCATCCCCTTCTTGATGTTTTGTATGTATTGAGTTGCTTGGTTTTCCTTATTTACGCGTTTATTGCTTTAATGTTGCTACTTCGTTGCTGGAATTTTAGAAATATTAGTCTCCTTTTCAAGGTCATAAGCAATGGGTTGCAGCCGAGCATCCAATATCCTGTCAAACTTACTGGATATTGCGCCATGGATGGTGGCAGAGTATACATCGATTACTTGTATACGAGGGATATAAAGGCAAAAGGTGGGTTAATATCCTCATTTTCACTGAATTTACTTTAACATTTTGTAATTTATATTGATTTTCAAACATCTCCAAGTTGCTATTGAACTTATCAAAATATTAATTGTATTGTTGTGTTTGAACTGTGGGAGCTCTCAATCACATGATTAGTTCAATGTGCTTTTATCATTATCTGATCATAGTCGAAATTATGTATTTAATTATCACATTTTAGCCTTACTTGGTAGTTTCATAGCAGGTTTTTTCGAACACTACATGACCTGTTTTCACAATTAGGTTTTGACGTTCTTGGATTTTATGTTTGTTATCCTCGAGCTTCTTTGGTATCACTCGTCAATACATGTTAGACGGAATAAATGATGAGTAATGTTATTCATCCTCAGTGGGGATGCAAACACAGTCTACGTGGATCTAAATGATATGTTAAATGAAAGGTGAAATCAAATGACCACCTATCATTGAATGTCACATTAACGCCATCTAGGCTGAGTTTGTAATCCCAATGAGAATGAATAGCATTACTCAAAAATGATATGAAATAACATTTACAAAATTTTAAAGTTCAATAATAATTAATTAAGTGGCGAACGAACAAATAAAAGTTGGAAAGGGTAAATCGGGGAAAGCCAAACTCATACTTCTATAAGCACTCACACGAGCAAATCACGCGGTCAGTACATGTTGCCATTCCACTCTTTTCCCGCAGCTTCCCCTCAATTTCCCCGTTCGCACTTCGCCGTCTGCTATTTCTAGAGAGAGAAACTAGAGAGAGAACATCTTTGATCTCATCATTTCTACAAAAACAGCGGGCGACCTGAGATCAAATCCAGAGTCTCAACAAATTTCGAAGAGAAAATCATGTGGAGAAGATTCTCTGTGCAGCTTCGAACTCTTGCCTGGACGCAATCGGCTCCAAATTGCACTCGAATTCTGACCGAAACATTATCCTCTCCAGCTTCGCATCAGTCAGTCAAGTCGTTGCCTCTCGTCTATCGCCTATTTAGTACCGAATCTGGTACCCGCCTAACCCACAAATTCTCGTATTTCGATATATATCTGTGCAGCGATTAGTAACTTTATCATTCTCTTTATTGTGATTTTGCACGGATGCGGATGAGTAAGAGTTTTATTGGTTTTTTATGTTTGTTTTGGTTGATAAAATGTTTTTAAAGGAAATGTGCTGAAGAAAGTTGAGGATGTAATGCCAATTGCAACTGGTCATGAGCGTGAAGAGCTTGAAGCTGAGCTGCAAGTGAGTTTTTATTGTTTTATTTATTTTGAAGGTTTATTTTGTGTTATAGATATAATATTGGTTTTTTTTCTGAATGTTTTCTGCTGATATTTGTTGGATTACGTTTCATTAGGGAAAAGATATACTGGAAATTGACCATCCATCCGGTCCCTTTGGTACAAAGGTTAGTGTGCAATCTTTTGTTTCATAAAAGTTCCGTGTGTGTTTATTTCTAACTTGTTTTTGATGGTCTCCAGTCGGCATTAGCTGATGATTTAGCTATAGTGATGTAGTAATTAGTACTTGAAAGCTTTGATGCCACATGGAAAAATGCATGTTGATGCATAGTTCGGCCAAATTGACTTCAATCCCCTACTCATAAGAAATTTTGGATTTCAGATTAATCTAATACATACTGCATGAAGTCATTTTAACATTGCTACATTGTCAGCACTTAAAAAAAGATGTTAGGAGATTATCGTCATCGATAATTTTTGAGCTACATGCTACATCAATGTTTCCTTGAATTTCTTTTGCTCTTTCTTTAGTTTTCCCACTTTTTGCTCCTTTCAAAAATGCAGCTGCATAGCACAATAATATTTACAACCCTTTGATGTTTACAGATACTTGTATCTCTTGTGTTTTTACTGCTATTTTATTGACATTGATGTCAAACGGAAAGTTCTGTAGATTAATATTTTATAAGGGCACAAAATGTTAGATTTCTGAGTTACGGAAGAAACAAATTCAGTATTCTTCCTGTCTTTTTCAACATAGACAATGTTTTTAAACATATATGATTTGTAACATTTCTCTCACCCTTTTCCTTGAGGAATTTTTTTGAAGACCCATAAAGTCCTTTTTCCACTAAAGATGAAGCTTTTCCTATGCTTTAGGTTGTAACCTATGATTTATTATTGATTAGTGATGGAAATCAGTGCAACCACTGGTAAAAGAATGGAAACAACAGAAAATTGAGCATTTCCATGCTCCTTTAGACTATTTAATGTTCCTTTCCAGATGTGTATTATTTTTTAGCCTGTTATTTTCTAGGAAGGTGGTAAAAAAGAAATCCGGGGTTTGAGGAAGTCATATGGTTGGTCCAAAGAAATGAACATTTTTAGTTGAGTACTTTAAGATGGTCATTTTTAAAGAAGTCTATGATAGCTGCAGCTGGTCCTAGAAATATGGTTGTAAATCCATTTTCGGGGAGGAAGAAATAATGAAATATAATTGAACGAGTTTTCTTTTGGGTTTTGAGGTGCAAACCAACTTTCAATCTCATTTTTAGTCTATGAATTAAAAGATTCATTTTTGTCATGAGAGCATTTTGCTATAATGACTACACGACCTGGGAGGAATTTTATGGAGAATTACACTTGCTCTAAGCACTGAAGTGGCTTGTACAAATTCTCCTTACCTTTTCCATTCTAGACTATTACCTGCTTAATAGCTAACTTTCTTTTGTTAAAAATTATCATAAGTGGTGTATTCTGTATTGTCTTATTACTCTTTATCAGTACATCAAAATTTTGAGAAGAAAAACGATATAAAGTATTGTCTTCTGATTTAAAGGATCCTATCCCATACCCTTATCTTTATGTGTTATGCGTACACGGTTACTACCAAAATTAAGAGTCGAGCAACATAGAAAATAACTATGTCAGGGCTTTACTGTTGAGAATTACTATTTTTCATTAGACCACATGTTACTTAATGCTTGGACCTTATGTTTTGTTTCAGGTTGGTCGTTACTTTTATCTCCATCAGTTTTGGTTAATATTAGTGATATAGACAAATAGATTGACTTACTAAAGCTAGACGTAAAGTTCAGTGACCGTTTTGGAACTAATTAAAGATGAATGACTAAAATGAAACAAAGCCCAAAGTTCGGTGACTTTTTGAGTTTTTTGCCCTTCTTTTTGTTCTTTCCGCAATTTCAAATTAAATACTGTGCTTTCTTTAAATTATGTTTTCTTGCAGGAAGCACCTGCTGTTATCAAGTCTTACTATGACAAAAGAATTGTGGGCTGCCCTGGTGCTGAAGGCGGTTAGTGCCCATCTGCCATCTGCGATTTTTCAAGAGTAAATTTGTTATCAAGTTCTGCTTTACAATTCAATTTCTTATTTCCCTCTGACCATTTCTTATCCACCCTTTAAATTGAATAGAAGATGAGCATGATGTTGTTTGG
Source organism: Fraxinus paxiana (assembly GCA_902829205.1). Taxonomy (NCBI): domain Eukaryota; kingdom Viridiplantae; phylum Streptophyta; class Magnoliopsida; order Lamiales; family Oleaceae; genus Fraxinus; species Fraxinus paxiana. The sequence goes on along the minus strand of CADEPE010032426.1, from coordinate 4,875 downwards.
TTCTGGCTAGAGAAAGGCAAGCCACATGAATGCCCAGTATGCTCACAGTACTTTGTGGTAAGTGCTGGATCAAACTTTACTAAGCCCCTATTTGGTTTGGATAAAAATTAGATTTTTAGTGGATTTTGATAAAAGTTGGTGAAATGTATGGTTGAAAATGAGTTTTGGGAAAAATGAGTTTTAAAAAATGGGGGCCAAATAGGGGCTAAATATCGTCTGGCCATGAGATGAGCTGACGTGATGAATGCGGACTGTAATAAAGTTTTTACATGCATTGGGTAGTGTGCAGTCATTATTTTGTATGAGAATCTTTAGTTCTCTGCTTAAAATTATGTTAATTTGTAGCCTGATTTCCAGGCGCTGGCATGAGGTCCCAAAGCCCAAAAATTTGCTCACCATCAGTTAGTACTCTAACTTGAATCTTATTCTCCAACCAATTTTTAAATACCTCAAGAATCCTCCTCCTGCAGGCTGCAAATAAACTATCAATAATTAGTTAAAACCATATGAAATTCACCTATTTTAAAAATATTAACAAAAATAAAGCAAAATAACAGAAATCAAAGTGCAAGATTTGAAACTTCATCCATAAACTGCCTCAAAACATATCTCAAGCACCAAATCTTCTACCCTGAGACCCACCCACTACAAATTCGAAGAATTCTTTAAAAATTGCATAAACTTCCTAAGGCGCAGATGACTTGATGTTGGTTGTGCTCGATTATCTGGATGAGATGGAGGCAAAAACTTCGTAAGAAAATGTATAGAGAGCGTGCATAGATGGCGGCGGAGAGAAGGGGAGGATGTGTAGGTGAACTTCCAATTTTCTTATTTTACTGTATAGGGGGTGTTAGATAAAATGAAGCAATAAAGAGAGGTTGACGACAGGACGTGGTGAAACGTGTTTGCCTCAACAGTAGCCTTTACTAAGGCTCTTTCATATTGTAGTGACATTCAGGAAATATGTGAACCTCTGGTTCTTTGCTATTGTGTTGGTACAAATGATTCTAGGTCAAATTATTTATAATTCTCTCATTGTTTGCAGTTGGAAGTGGTTGGCCCAGGTGGACCTCCTGATGGACATGGCGATGATGAAGACGATCATCATTAATTACACACGGCAATTTTCCTGCCAGAATAAATCTGGTGAGGTGACGAGGGAATAGAAACTTGGGGATCCAAAAGCTTTGCGCTTTGCTTGATTTTGATGGATTTTTTGTTATGGTTGCTTTTGCAACAGCCGAATCTGTTGATCTTTCTTGATAGTTTTGGGGTTTTAAACACGGCCCATTTATCCATTGGAAATACACACTCTCGCCCTTTTTCAGGAAATATCAAAATAATCGATGGATACATTCATTTCATTTGTTACTAGACCTTATACTCGGACACGAGGATATGTGCCTGTTTGTGTATTCTAGTTCTTTCATTCCCCTGTTCGGTGTAGATTAAAATTTTGATAAAAATTCAAGTCAAAATCAACAATTAATTATAAGTTTATAACCACACATTTAATAGGATTTGCAATTTTAATCAACTTTTTAACTACAAATTCATCATTTACTAAAAGTCGAATATTTGGCTACACCAAACGGGCAAAATTGTTTCATAGTTTGACTGGTAGAAATGTAATGACATTATGTGATAGGTGGCATAGGAAAATACTGTATTTGACAATGGTATACCTGCTTCTACTACAAGATTGAGGACATACCTAGACATTTATGTATGTGTATGTGTATGTGCACGTATGCGTGCACATATGTGAATGGAGTTTTGATGATGTATATGTTAGGAATTGAGTTCATTCCATCCCAAAATGTTAACCTAACATATTAATAGGAGTAGTCAAACTCTCTTATCTTCATTACATGTCTGGTCGTACGATTTTGTTCACATTCAAAATCTTACGTTTCCCTATAAAATAGGGCTAGAGATGGTATGCATTTTAGTTGGATGTATGGCAAGAAATTGAATTGATTTTGTTCATTGGTTTATGTTCAACGAATTGATTGATATACCAACAATAAAGATCTTGAATAAATTCGAAGTAGATCTCTTGAATAATTCAAAAGCATATCATATTCTTTATTATGTAATGATGATGAAAAACTTACTCCATAATTTCAAATAGACCCATGTGATCGCATAATCAATGCAATCAACAAAAACAACGTAACAATAAGAAATTGACTTTTTTCCAATCACAATCAACCATGTCGTAGATTACGAACACTATCCAACCTCACATCATCAATCACAGGACCACATAGGGAACCATCAATCTTCATGTGATAGAATGTGCTCAAAAACCTAACCCTCGTACGAGGTGACACAGCCACGAAACTCAATTTAGTACGTCTGAACCCACCATTGCCCTTGGATTCATAAGGAAATTGACCAATAATCTTGCCAGCCGATGCCTCAACCACCATTGATCCTTCACAAGAGTTCTTGGAATCTCCTATAGAGAAGAATAGGTCATAGGTTTTTCCGGGCAAGGTTTTTACAATCTGTGCAAGTGCACTTTCCCTCCCTGCCACAAGTTCAACTGCTCGTTTTCCCTCGGGGACTGCGAAATGGTCAGAATCTATGTACTTTACTGCTTTAAGAGATTCGATCATCCATCCGAGCAGGGGAGAATGATCATCCTCAATGTTTGGTGGGATTAGGGCACCCCATGATGTGTTGGGGAATATATATGGACCCTCTTCGAAATCTCCATTCTTTAACATGTTGCCTGCAGCATGATGGTTAATAAGCATTAGAGATGTGTGTTGCACAATTTAAGGTATTCGTATTTTCTTTTCGACACGAATAAGGACACAATATATGAACAAATATACTATACGTTTCTCTTGCTTAATCATGTCTAGTCTAGCATAGAGGTATAAATTTGAGGTGGGCCATGCCATAGTTCCTGAGGCCTATGCAGGCTGGTCCACGTGGGCCTTTTCCTACTTTTATAAAGAGAAATGACCAAAATCGAAAAATTATTGGGCCGTAAATCCGAGTACTTTATATCTCTAGTGTAGCATGTCAAATATACCTTGTTCATGAAGGGGGAGATATTATTTACCTCTTGGTCTTTTAGGAGTGTTCATAACCTTGAGCGCAACTGAATCAATAAGTGGACCACAGGCCTTATCCTTATTCATTCCAGGATTATGAATCACTATCTGAATTTCATTTGATTCTGCTAAAAACCCCCATGAATATGAATCCCAACCAGCACTACTATACATTGTTTGCATAGGTAACATTCCCCAATCCTTAGGCTCAGAATTTGGTGACACAGAAACATTCAATCTCTCTTCTTGTGCACAAGTTCTTGAAGCACTAAATGAAAGTGAGTAAAACAATCCATTTTTAACCTTAACCCAAGTCTTGATCGACGCCTCGTCCCCTAGACGAACGGCGTGAACGCCCTCTGGAACGACCAGCAACATGTCTCCTTGTTTGTGACCTGATTCTATGTACTCCACAAATCCTGAAATTTCCCACTCAGGTATAGCATGAGGATCTATCACTTTGGTGCCTTTCAGTTGTGAAGGTTTTGGGCCTTGTTCAAAATTCCCATTAGGGAGTAATCCTGAATTTTTTTCAAATGCATTAGCAATATGAAAGCATTACTGTGTGTATTAGCCTAGAGCTCAAAAACTACTCAGCAACAGTCGAACTAGTAACGTTAGGATGAACTATAAAAATATAGGAAATCACTGTTAATAGTCAAATGAATTTATCTTGCACGTGTATGACGTCTCGACAAACGCACGTGTAAAAAGATAGTTGTGTGTATTTGATAAAAATAATAATTAACCCGTCCAAGCTAACATGGGCTGTCTTGATAGTTGAATGAATAGATTAGGAATTTGAAAATTTCCAGGCTGGTATGACAAGGCTGGATCATGCATATGTACATGTGAAATATCAAAATTATTAATGTCAGGACAACGCCTTTTTTAAGGTTATTAGAATAACTCATGCGGCTGTGCGTCCCTAATTCTCCGTGTCTGACATATTTGGCGAGTTTGATTAAATAGTGTTAGACGATGTTGAAGAAGAAGAAAAAATTCCGAAGCACATTGTCTACTATATTGTTTAATATAGTTCAATACTACCACCAATTACCAAAAATGTGCATATAGTTTGGGATGCAGTTATATGTTTCGTGTGGCATTAAAGCATTGAGATGACCTTCTTTAGTACAATAACACACGGAACAGTCCTTAGATCTAAGAAAAGAAGAAACCAACAAATATCTTACATATTTCGTGCAAATTTAGTTTTAAGAAACAAACAAATATCTTTTCACTAGCGACGAAGAATTTCATTGTATTTCATCCAATGAAATTTGAAAAAGATTGTAGTGACTTGTAACTTACTGTGACATTCCTCTTTTTGATATCGACTATGAAAGAAACATAGACGAAGTTGTAATTCTATCCATATAAAGATTGAGAAGAAAACAAATTATAATGTGTATAAATTTAAACGAAGCATAGCATAGAAATTGGAAAGCTTACCATCAAATAATGAGAATGCAAGAGGGAAGTTGGTGCAAAGCAGCACTAACAGTACTAGGTTTACACTCTTCTTCATAGTATTGGCGTCTCTGCGAGAGAGAGAGCTGTTTGGATCAAAATGAAGAAGGTGTAGAAGGGTTTATATAAGTTTTGAGGAGATGCAGTTGACAGGATTTGGGATTCTAAGAATTTGTTATAAGACTAAATATAAATAAAATAAATATATTATTTTTTGAAAGTTCATTATGGATGACACACTTCTACTCATTTATAAACATTGTGCACGTATTCAGGGGCGGACGCAGACATTTTAGGTTAGGGGCACAATCATTTTATTAATGTTTTGTTC
>CADEPE010032398.1:0-11920 GCA_902829205.1 Fraxinus paxiana | reverse complement strand
AAAGACTTTTACATTTCTCATTCATTTATTATTAGAGACACAACATCAATGGACACAAACGGTTGCTTAATTACTATTTAATGGAAACAATAAAACTAATGGTAAATAAAGATTTTCCGTTAAAACAACCAATTTCGTTAAAACAAGAATTTCCGTTTCATAGGCGCTTTATATATATAGAAGATACACTTCTAAAGTCTCTTGTTTTTTATTTGCATGCACATTAATGTTTCCTTTATGTGTGCCTTTTTTGTGTGTATAGATTAAATTTTGATTTTTACCACATTCAATATTTTTTTTTTTTGAAAAAAAATTCATACATGTATTATAGTAAAATATAATACAAGTTATAAAAATAAAAATAAAACTTTCTAAATTAATAAATATTCATTTATCGATAAATCAATAAATTATTCATTTATCAATAAATTGATAATCCCACTAAAATAATAATTTCTCTCGGTCCCAACATTATTATTTTATAGAGATTTTACTGTAGATGATTGTGTTGTATGATTTGTACAATTATTGAAAAATTATTGTGCATTTTAAACCAAAGTAGTAAATGCACTTAAGTTCTTATAGGATATAGAGATATACTCCTAATTTTGGTAATTCATTAAGCTATTTACATAAAGGTTTAATGTGATTGATTTTTGTTTTAATTAACATAGATATATAATAGGTTAAACTAAGCAATTATGACTAATTTCACTCTGGAAGTGTAATTAGTTGAAATAGGGAAATCGGGTTTAACATTGTAACTAAGTAATTTGTTTTTTTTTTTTGACTTATTACGAAATTAATTAAACGACGATTAAATGGAATCATGAATCCTAATTCTTTTATAATCCAAGATTTCCACAACTTTTATAATTGTTATTTTAATTGAATTTCAAACTATTTTTCTTACACATTCAACAACGAAATTCAATTGTGAGTATTTCGTTGTTAGAATTTGAAGTGACTATTGTATAATTATATTAAAAGAAAATGTTTCTCGTGTGATCGATAATCCGAACTCGTTAATCCACTTTATTATTTGAATGTGACCCGTGCACTTGCACTTGCGATGTATATTTTTAGCGAACACTTTATAGCATAGCAATATTGATAAAAACTTCTAGCTCGAGCTCATCCATTTGTTCTTTTGGTGACATTAGAGAATGATTTTTGGACCATTCTGAAAAGAAAAAGAAAAAAATCGCTAGCCCTTGGTGGTGGAAATGTAAATGTTCAAGTGTTTATTAAATTGGAGCTTCAAAAGATAAATTATAGGCAGAAATTTGGAGTTGCCACTCAAATTAAAATTAGTTTTGATTTTAGAAATAAAAAGGGATGAAGAGGAACAATGAACAAGGAAAGAAAGTGTTTGTTTGCCTCAGTTTTTTCAAGATTATAAACTAGTCAAATAATATTTTTATCTACATATTCAGGAGGACTCACAAATTTTATTTACTTTTTTCCTCACATTCTTTAGGACCTACATCTTATAATCAACAAAACATTTTACGAAACATACTCGAAATATTACCACAATTAAGGAAAATAAATGGGTGAAAGCGAAACATATCGTTTGACGAAGCACTAGTGCTAAATGATAAAAAGAAACTAGACAAGAAGTTTCGAAGGCCACCACACGGATATAAATGATCTCCTACCCATAGTGGGTAGGACAAAACATGCACACCACTATGTGGCGTTGCAACGTTAACGATCAAACCTACAATTTTTTACAATTCGACGTTAAATTTTCAAAAAGTATAAGTCCACGTCAACGATGGGCAAAATAACTCTAATCCACTATAAGTAGGAGATCATTTCTGACCACATGGAAACAATATACAAAAAATCTAGACCTAGTGTTCAAAGTGATGATGTATGAATCTTTGTGATGTTGTCTCTAAAGTCACATACACTAGGAAATTCAAAAAGTTGGTAGGAGAATACTAGGGCTACACAAAATATATTCACCAAAAAGACATGTAAAGAAAGTTTCTCTCATCCTATTATTATTGTTGTGCAATTGTGAAATTTTGTAAAGAAAATATATTCCACTTGCCCTAATCACTTCCATCAATTCATCGTACGTCAAGTATAGTGTCTCTCTGGTCACGTTCGGACTCGTTACTTAAAATAAATTTTGTATACTTATTATTGTAGCCTAAATTCAAGAAGTTTATAACTTTGTTAGAATCTTCACATATATATCGAAAAACATTATCCACATATTCTCATGTTCGGATAAAAAAGTTGGGGGCACACTTCACATCGATCGTGTCTTCCTTTTTTAATTTTATTCGAAAACACGCCAATCTAATACGTTCTTTGAACTTTATTAACACGTTTTATTGAAAAGTTAGGTAACGTGTACAAATATATAACTAATATATAAACATATATTTTATATAATCACTATGGAGAATCTGTGTTGGGTGTTCAAACTTGCAGTCCACTATTTACATGCTCAAAAGTCGTAAAAACACGATTAAACCGTAGATTTGGAACCAATTTATACTGTTTTTATATATCCAAAGCACGATCCATGTTGTAAATAAATTAATGTCGAATGAAGAACGTGGTATCTTGTATATATGAAAATGTAATCCAAATTGTAATGCTTTTAAGGCATGTTATGTTGACCGACTTTCGATGTTATGAGAAACACGTTATTCTTTCATGATGTTGTTTGAACCCCATTTTTTTATGAATATATTTTTTCAGAGTTATTCCCCAAGTACATGGAATAACTCACAGAATTTGTACAGGCAGCATCCTGTGCATCTATGTGTGTGTATTTTTTCCATTTTTGATTGTGTTGTTCATTTTAAATTTCTGTACTTGTAGATTATTCATTTTTTCAAAACTTATTTTCAACTAAACATTCTCCCATATAATAATTATGTACGTATTTCAAAAGCATTTCTTTACTTTTTAACCACACATTCTCCCAAAAATTACTATTTCATAATACATTTTACCCCTGAAATGGGGATCAAGCAGGGGCATAATTGTATTTTGTTGAATATCATTATCATGCGGAAGTCACACAACGATTTAATAGTAAACGAAATGGTGAAAACCCACAATTTACCTTTTTAGAATGAAAATGTAAAGGTCAAGAAAAAATAAAGAACACACCCAATTGGCAGAGCAATCCAAATGGATCGATCGCTTGGCGGTGGAGGATGGGGAGGCAGTGGCATGTTTTGAGGGTTCGGTGGGGGTTCAACTCGATCGAGATGGCCGAAATCCACTAGTTGCAAGTTATTCAGAGTTTACGAGCTGATTTTTGTTTTGTGCCAAATGAAACGATTCTTTCTTAGATTGCTAAATTGTTACAACTTGCACCATGTAAATTGTGAATCGTGTCGCTCTAAAAATGGGAATAATGTGGATCATGCCCCTGTTTGATCCGTATTATCTAAAAACTCATTTTCAATCACAAATTTTCACAATAAAATATTGTCCACGTAAATTCAATTTTTTTTTCTACTTTTTAATCACAAATTCTCTGAAAATTCGCTATTACAAAATCCATTTTCAAAAAAAAAAAAAAAAGGTGTAAATGAGAGTAGACATGATTGAAGGAGTAAGATATGCACCATGTTGTCTGGTTAAATTTAATTTAACGTAACAAATAAGTCAGAAAAGTTCTCATACCGAACTTTAACCTTTAAAACTAGCAAAAAATAATAGCATGCGTGCATTCTTTGTCCAAGAAATACGTAGGTTGGGGACCTCTCTCTTTACACAATTAAACTAATCGGTATGTGCTCCATTATTTAATTTTCTTGCATACTAAACAAATTTTATTTCATATTCCAAGAAAATAATTTGTTAGGCTCTGCTGTAATGTAAACAAATAAAGAAAGGATGAATTATATAATACAGTATATTGAACATGCTTTGCATATGTACATGATTTCACTTAGTATTTATTAATTATCATTTGAATTTACTTTTTAATTTTGGTTTTATCAATATTAAGTCTCGTTTGAATTTGCAAAAAATTATTTTTTTTTTAATAAAAGTTCATAATATGTATTGTTGAAAAAGTTAATATAAAGTATTGAGTCAAATGAAATGTGGGATTAAGGGTGTGTTTGAGCTACATTATTTTGGAAGAATGTATTCTGGAATGCTAGATTGATGGAGAATGTGTGGTTGAAAAAAAAAAGGGAAAATTTATTGATGTGATGAAAAATATTATTCTATTGAAGAACGTGTGATTGAAAATGAGTAAAAGAATTAAAATGAAAATTTTAATGTGTACCAAACATGAGCTAAATTAATTATTAACTTCTACTTAAATTTTTAACAATTTTTTAACTAAACCAAATCGAGGCTAAATGCGAATAGGAAGAATAAATCTACAAATCGAATATCACATTTGTATGCATCCCAATTTCGATTTATTTCATTCAAAAAACATTTTTATATTATACAAATGCACCACTATTTCAATTGTATTAAGAGCTTGTTTGGTAGAGATTAAAATTGAAAAATTAGTTGCTATTATTAGACGGGTGAGACCCAATAACGACCATATTTTTAATTTTAATTGTTACCAAACAAGCTTTAAAGGTTCTTAACTTTTATTTATTGTCACATGTACAAGCCTTTCTTTTTTCATTATATTCTTATCCTTAGCCTTCATTTATTAACTTATGAAGGCTAATGTCCAAAAATCTATTAATTGACTTTAAAATGAGACACAAATAGTTAATCATGTAATTTTTATTTTGCTTATTTCAAAATACGTGGGAAAAATAAATCTTTTTCACTTCTTGTTAATAGAATTTAAGGACGAAATTGTGACCATGGACAAGAAGTGCTAATTAACTGAAGGTTAAAGATGGGAATGCAATAAATAAGAGTTGAGGACGTGAGTGTGAGAATGATTAAATATGATCCATGAAATCCCATAACCACGAATATTCATCTCATCTTCAAAATTTAAACTTCCTTGATCAAGTTGAAATTCAAATGTTGAGACAAAGATTTACAAAATTGACAAATATTTCTCATACTATTTCAGATAAATCCAAAATATCGACTATGAATACATTTCCCCCACGAAGGTCAACGTCGAGATAAAAATAATGCTCTTATGATCATAAGACAGACAAAGTTTAAGACTAATTCACACAATTAACTCCATCGTCTAATTGTTACAACAAGCACGATGGAGAAAAACACACTATTCACACATCAACCAAAGACTTAATTGTGGTGTATTATACACAACTAATTGAAAATGTGAGTATAAGCGATATTGCAAAAGAACAATTACCAATCTGTAGCTTCGGCAGAAGGGATTCACGGTTCAGGCTGCATTTTCTCACATTCTTCCCGAATGGACTGGAAAAGAACAGTAGATAAGTAACGTTCCCCAAAGCTTGGAAAAATGACCTGCAAGAATGCGTAATCTAAAATGAGTTAAACTGGAAAACATGAGATATCAGCATCATGCACTATTTGTTTTATTAGAAAACCAGTAGGCCATCAATTACTTATCGTTTTACAAGCTTCCCTTTAAAGTTTACATAAAGATTGGCTTGTTCAGCAATGAAACATAAAACTTATTGAAGCACTGAAAGTGTTGCCCTTGCAAGCAAAGGCAACCTATTGTAAAATAACGAGGTACTCTAACAAGAAAACTGACAAATGTCGAACATCAATTCCTACCCCTCTAGGAAAATGGTAAGAAGATGGAAAAAACAATGCCAAGGCAAGCCTAAAATCTATAAATCATCTCTGGTGCCCTACGTGCTACTTCCAAGAAATTAGATAATGTTCTTGAGATGCGTCGACGCTTTCAAAGAGATGACAGTTCGAAATCACAGTGGAATTGCCAAAAAACTTTGTTTCCCAAGGAAGTAGAATCATTAACACAGGAGAAACACCATTCAGGCAACAAAGTATCCCATGATGGAAGTAAAGCAATAGTACAATTTATTAACAAATCAAATTAGTTTTTGGGAAAGAACTAAATTTTTATTATACGGTGTATGATTACAGTCCATTAATCCTGAACCTCATTTGGCAGCTGCAGATACTACACACAGCAAAATATTAGGTAGTTCAATTTCAAGAATTAAACGACGTTTTCTCCAAAAAAAAAGTCATAGGTTATAAGTAGTTCAATTCATTTTTGTACATCACTATTACTAAATCGAAAATAAGTGAAATGCTAGGATTTTCTGTGACTTACATCTTGAGTTGCTATTGTTATCCTGTATGAAACAAGTTCATAAAATGAATCCATTTTATGCCAAATCAAGATATCATAAAACAACCTTGTGTATTTCAGATATTTTAGGGTTAAAAAATTTATTATTTCTAAAGATGGCAATGCATACATATATGTTTTAATTTTAAACGACTCAAAGTTCAATGGGCAAGCAATAATCAACATACCGTAATAAGCTTCCCAGCATTTTCAGGTCTCTTTCCAACCTTAATGGCAGCGGCGGCAGCTGCTCCAGAAGAAATGCCCACCTGGCAAGGAGTAAAAGTAAGAAGAAATATTTCACATGGCATAACATGCAAGAAGATATGTATTCAAGTATATACACCATAACTAAAAGGAGCATGTGCATAAGGGGATTATGGATAAGGATGGAACAAATGATGCAAACTATAAAATACAGTTCTTAATGTATGAATTTAAAACATAAAAAATTGCATTTTGGCATTCAATTTTGCTACCCATAGTTACTCATAAATATAAGTATTATGATGTTTCAGCATTCTAATTTCATACCAGAAATACCATGTCTTATCCTACCAAATACTTTCCCATATTTACTGCCAATCTCCACTCCTCCAGAATCCCTTATGCACATGGTCTCTTATTCAAGGGTTATTTTTGTCAAGCACCTCTATTTCTATCCAAAACCAGAAAGAAAAAAACAAACTCCCCATTTACAAGGCATGTTACACTTTGATGGAAAAAGTGAACAGTTCCATCAAGTAGAGACCCACATGCAACAAAGATGAATGATCGGGGATCTAATGCCAGAAAATTTTATTGGGGATTAAGTGCATAATTTGTCAAAGGGTGGGACCACCATTATAAATTTTTCCCAATTTAATAGGAAATGTAGGAGATAATAATTGTTCAGTCATGTGTTCATCTAGATGGAAAAGAGATCTAATATATTAGGCATAAAACTGAAGTGAAGAACTAACCAGCAGGCCTTCTTGAAGAGCTAATTGCTTGGCAGTTTCAACAGCTTCATCACTTGATATCTGCGCCACGAAAAAAAATAAAAAAATCAATTGGCAGAACATGGTAAAATTTTCAATTGAACTTTGAACATGTCTGAAAAAACATAAATAAGATATGAATAAGGATTTATGGAAATTTTGTAAGTTGTTTTACTATTGCGAAGCAATTATTCTCAACATTGTCTTCACCAAGATCCAAGATAATCAAAGGGGGCAATCTAAGAAAGTTCATATGAGTGCATTATAAAACCCTAAATCTAGAGTTAGAACCTCCAAAGTTACAGCTCCTCTTTTTGAACGACGATAACATTTGGATTGATCAATCAGTTAAGCAAACAACAAGTAAAAACTTGAAGTTATTGTCATAAATGTGATAAAGTATTCATTAATTGTATAGAATACAATGAAACCAAGACGCAGACCTCTATGACTTCATCCATCACATCTTGGTCTAAATTCTTTGGTATAAAACCTGCTCCAATCCCTTGAATTTTGTGAGGGCCTGCAGTTTCAAATTACAGATTCCAGAACAATACACAGTTTAACCCTGGAAAAGAAAGCATATCATATTTGGCTTGTCATCTTACCAGGTTTTCCACCAGATAGTATGTTACTTTCTGTCGGTTCCACACCAATAATCTGACGCAACAGAAGCAAAGAATGGAGTGTTACAATAAATGAGAGAAAAAAGAAAAAAAAGGCAGAGTTTTTGAAAAACTTCGATTTCTTAGGCAATATGGAAATGAGTTCATCAGTATTAAGCTCACATGTCTCTGTGCAAGCATCTATGAGTTTCTCTGAGGAAATTTCTTTACCTTAATGTTAGAATTGTGCTTTTTGAGGTATTGACCAACCCCTGAAATGGTTCCACCAGTCCCTATCCCAGCAACAAGTATATCCACCTTGCCACTTGTGTCTTCCCAGATCTCTGGACCTGTTGTTTCATAGTGTATCTGCAAAAAATACACGAATATGAACTATCATCTACAATTTCAGTGTCATCTCTTTTCCTTCAAAAAATCAAATTCCTTGTTCTGAGATGAGATATAAATACAGAGCACAAAAAATTTGAAATGCAGATGATATCCCATTAGATAAACTTCCAAGTTCCAACCAAATTTACATTAAGAAATCACCGCCAGAAAAGGAAAAAGACATGAGTTCAATTGCCACAGACACTTGAGCTCGTTTTGGAGCTGCTTACAACAAACTTAAATCCAAAGGTCACAACTGACAACACAATCTATTTATTGACCCAAGATAGAGGGAAAAAAAGAGCAAAGAAAAGAAAATTAACTCTAGCAGAGCATAAGTTATGAGGAAGAAGGCAAAAGAACCTTGGGATTTGCAGGGTTGTCAAACTGTTGAAGCATGTAGGCATTGGGGGTGTTACTCAATATTTCTTCAGCTTTTTGCACAGCTCCTTTCATACCTTTGGCTGGATCAGTTAAAACAAGTTCAGCTCCGAATGCTTTCAAAAGAACCCTTCTCTCAAGACTCATTGAAGCAGGCATTGTCAAGATGAGTTTGTATCCTTTCGAAGCAGCAATAAATGCAAGCCCAATACCAGTGTTTCCACTCGTAGGTTCAACCAAAACACTCTAGCATAAAAATAGATTTCCATTACAAAATACCATGTACCAGATGCAAGTAATACGGTGACATTGCCATCTATGTGGTTATAAATAAGATCAAAACCAGACCATGTCCAATGATATACAACTGTACAGAGCTAACAGTAATTTGTTTGCACAATCATTTAACCTCAACAAGTAGAGGGGTATCCAATTGACCTTTTAGCAGTAAAAACCAAGAATCATAAGCAATCTGATCAAAACGATGTAACTAGAAGCCAAGAAACTAGTGCAAAAGCATGCCTACGAGAATAAATTGGGAGTGGAAACCAAACATACAACATTTACAAAGGTGTTTAACTTTTTAGGCAATATACCATGTTCATCAAACTACTGAATGTGAAATTCAATCTGGTCAAGTTAAAAATACACAAGCTGATGAAAATTCTACAATCTCTTTACTCACTTAAACTAATAATTTAAAGGTCCGGCATGCCAATGTAGCAATTAAATCATTAGAATGGGCTGAATTATGAAATAATAAGAGGGCAGAACAACTGAAAATATAATGTGCACAAAAATAAAGATCCACCAGAACAGCATATGGGCATGTATGTAACAATCATGTTGGACATGGATGCTATTTATCTGCATGGCAAATGATATGAGAAAGAAAAAAAATTGGGTCAAGTTTTATAGGAGGGTCAATGGCAGTAATTGATCTCCCTGACATTATTAAAATAAACATGATAGGTTATTACAGAGTGAGCAGCAAATCTAATAAAGGAAGGAAAAGTCAACTGCTCAATTATTGTATACCTTACAAGTTACACCTTCCTGTATATCCTCTTCATCTTCTCATTTTTATTTTTATTTTTTTATTTTTTTTGGTGGTTCAGGGGAAGGGGACTAAGGGTAAAGAAATCAAACATTTATGGAATTAGGAATGTACTTTGACACGCATCTTACCTTCCCAGGAGTTATAAGTTCTCTTTCCTCAGCATCAGCTATCATACTGTATCCTATCCTGAAAGCAAAAGATTATTGTAAGAAAAAGAGAATTATATGGGACATCATTTCTTACATTTAGATCCTTGTATCAAAAATATTAATTTCATCGAACAACAAGAAATAACAATAGAAACAAATTGATACTAAGCTCAATCATGTGAGACATCAGGATCCTAATCTTAACAGGATATAAATTATCAAGCCTCAAACAAACTGAGTAAAATTCAGATACTATATACTATAGATATGGACTGGAGTAGATCATAATTGACAGCTAACCACGTTATCTTGAGGATTTACTTTGCTGTAAAGTTGGAACGTGTCCAGGAGGCAGAAAGCAACAAATAAATGCATTTGTTCGCAATTACAAAATCTTAAATAAAAAACCAGGAGTGTTCTCACCTGTCCTTGACACTACAACATGGCTCCATAATCTCAAGCTTCGCAGCTATGTTAGCAACACAACCTTTTACAATAGTATTCAAGTAAACCATTGGTGTCTTCCCAATAAGCTGCCACATTGTGTCAACAGTAATAACTAATTGATAAATTAAAGGCTTTCTATCAAGGTAATTTAAAATAATGTCCAAGGACAGAAAAACAAATATTGCTTTTAAAATACGCTAACCAAACTATATTAGATATTTTCATATCATTCTATCTACATGTGTCAAATATAATGAAGGCCAACATAAATTTTTAAAGAAAAATTATAGCCTCGACCTACCCACAAAAGTTCGTAACTTCATTTCAGCTAAACATGTAAGCAATAAATTGACCTCAATCAAGTTCTCCAAAAATTCCACCCATCTTCACCTGAATACAAATTTTCTGTTGTTTGCTGTTCATTTTATTGATCCACTTAGAACAATGCGGCATTAAACTTAGATTTACCTTTCAATTATTAACTCCGTGTAATTCGTATCGAAGTCTCTATTAAATCCTGAGAATTTGTTTTATCGTTTGAATTATTTGACGACTGATGTTTGCATTAAAACAACAAATCAATTCATTTCCTCTAAATTAATTAGGATTAAGAAGTCGCCAGAGTATATTAAACCACTACAATGAATATCCTCAGCTTTTCTTACTAGAATATTAGAACAAAACAAAAACCAACATTAAGTATTACTTAAATTCAAACTAAAAGAAAAAATCAAAGCTAAAACGAAAAGATAACCAATATTTTCGTAATATCAACAACAAATTTAAAGAAAACACGCTGCACAAAAAAAAAAAAATACTGAAGGACAGTTCAAGTATGAAAAATGAAATGAAACCCGGAAAACCCCACCTGGGTTACATCTTCCGCAATGTTAAGGCCTTCAATATCAGTTTGTGGCCGCACAGAAACTGCTTCACACAAAATTTTACTCTTACTGCCATTGATACTACTACAATTTCCGATATTGATAATACTATTTAAAGTCTTATTGTTATATCCCCGAGAATTGGCTTTGGAACGCAACCGTTTAGCAAAGAAGTATTCCGGCGACCGGACATCGGAACTGTACAGAAAAGTCACCGGATTGTTCAACAACCAAGCCATCGAGGTCTCACACTCAGTGCGTGTGCTTGAAATGATACGGAATTGTGCTTGTGCTTGTGCTGGTGCTTGTGCTTGCAGTTATACGTCGTCGTTTGGTTTTAGTC
Organism: Fraxinus paxiana; assembly: GCA_902829205.1. Classification (NCBI taxonomy): domain Eukaryota; kingdom Viridiplantae; phylum Streptophyta; class Magnoliopsida; order Lamiales; family Oleaceae; genus Fraxinus; species Fraxinus paxiana. The sequence continues at coordinate 446 of CADEPE010032398.1, read as the reverse complement.
AACGAGGAAGATTCTTTATTGACTTTTGACTTTTCGCGTTAATGAAGGGACGTATAGTGGGCCATGGACTCATTGGACCCCACGTCGACCGTTGGGCTGTTCATTTCCATGAGGTAAATTCAAAGGAATATTCCTGTACTTTTCAAGACCACACAATAAGGGGGTGAGTGGGTGGGCGGAGTTTTGGCAATATTTTATCTCACGTGGGGTTCATCTCATGTGAGATAAAATTCAAATTTTGGCTAAATTCTGTGATTTTTGTTCTGTACTTGGAGGTTTTTTCATATTAAGAGTGTGTTTGATGCACATTAAAATGAGAAAATGCATTCTTTTGATGTGATGTGATGAGAAATATGTGGTTGAAAAAGAAGGAAAAGTTATTGATGTGATGGAAAATATTATTTTATTGAAGAATGTGTGGTTGAAAATGAGTAGAAGAATGAGAA
>CADEPE010032374.1:0-11853 GCA_902829205.1 Fraxinus paxiana | reverse complement strand
TTAATTTAATTTAAAATATTGTTATTAATATTAATTGTGAAATTAAAACCTGATTTTTGATTAAATAACGTTAACACCTAATTTTAGAAAGGTAAAACTAAATAGCTGGTTTTAGGTAATTACCTCTTTTTCCTACCGTATTTATGTAAGTCGCCCGTAATGAGCCCAGCTATCACAAGAACGTTTTCTATTGGGTTACCCGTTACCTCAATTTCACGCCAATAAAATTTAGCATGCAAGCAGAAATTAGTCAATCCATGCTTGACATAGCTAAAAGTTAGATTTTTAACGATTTTGATGAAAATTGATAAAATATAAGATTAAAAAATTAATAAAAGTTGTGAATTTTATGATATTTGTGATTGAAAATAAGTTTTTTAAAAAAAAGAAATTTTATAATAAAGGTCAAATGTTGGCTTACTACCTAATTTGAAATAGATATGAATTAGGCAAAATAATTTTCACAATAATTTCAGTCAGTGTGCGTGTCAATGTGCCTGCTTTGGTCTCTCCGCAGCCTCTTTCTCGCACTTCTCTCCCAACTCTCTACCAGCAGTTGGTAGATAAAACAAGCCCAACTCCCACTCCCTCTCCCTCGTTATTCTCGCCCCATATCCCCCTTATAGCATAGCATTCATCCATTCATCACTACTCTCCCCACTTTCTAGTTTCTTCCCAAAAAGACACATACTTTACATATACCATCAAGATTCAAAATGGCATCCACAACTCTCTCCCAATCGCTTTCCATTTTCAATTCGCACGCTTCCATCCCCAAGAATCAAACCCTTAATTTAACCAGATCCCGCATTGTTTCCACCCAATTTAAGAAGACCCACAAATTGTTTATTGCTAACTGTGTTTCCACTGGCAATGATAGCACCTGTGCTGAAACCCCAATTGAACTGAGTACGTATCTGAGAATTGCATGTTGAATTTTAATTTTGTTTTTACCCTCCGTTGTTAGAAGATTTACTGTTTTATTTTATTTTAATTTCTTAAGAGTACCCGGCATTTCCTACTGTAATGGACATTGAGAAGATTCGCAAAATTTTGCCTCACCGGTCAGTGGAATTCATTCATTCCTGATTCTCGCGTTATTTTAGTGATTTACTTGTTCTTGTTTATGCGGTTGCTTGATAATTTGACGTGGTTGTGATGTTTTCATGCATTCATTTTCTCTTGTACCCTTTTAATAGTCTCTTGCGATTTTTTCTTCTGGTTGTTTTGTTAATATAATTGGTTTTGATTTCTGTTTGTTTTTGCTTTGGGTTGTAGATTTCCATTTTTGCTGGTAGATAGAGTTGTTGAGTACAATCCTGGGGTGTCCGCTGTGGCTATAAAGAATGTGACTATAAATGATAATTTCTTTCCCGGGCATTTTCCTGAGAGGCCAATCATGCCAGGCGTGCTCATGGTTGAGGTAAATAATTTAAATTACGGAAAATTGCAGTTACGGTACCAAATCTTTAATTTAGTAACAGACTTTGCCTAAACGTTTCGTTTGTGCCATTCACGGAAGCTAACCTTTCAAAATATCGCAGCACTGAAATCCAAATGAAAGGAAACTGTTAGTCTGACTCTTAGTTGACCAAAGAATTAATATTGAACATAATTTTGACTAATTCTAAAAGGATAAAATGGTAACTTTACATTTTTCAACAAAAAACACAATTATAATATATGAATAATTAAATAAAATAAAAAAAACACTATTCATCTTCTTCTCCAATAACCCCTCAAAATGGAACAACCAAAGTACATTTATGTAGTAAATTCTAACATAATTGAAAATAAAATATAAATTGACATAACAAAAAAAAGACGTGTAATAAAGTTCTAATGTGTTAATTATAGAATTTCTTTTTATTATGTATACAAGACTTTAATCTTGTGAAGAGAGTGCATGCTTACTTTTATGGTATGCTTGGAACGTACATCACGTCACGTGAAATGTCCAGGATTTGCATCATATCCCGGTTATTACAATAATATAATACCACGAGTTCATTATATGCATGGACATAGTTAAAAATTTATGCGACCTAAAATAGATGTTTACTATTGTCGTTGTTGATGATGTCGGAAAGTTAATATAATGATTCTTGTTTCCCAACCAAAAAGCTAAAAGTAATTGTTATATGTTTTTAATTTATGCTCTTATGTTGAAACCAAATCTTTTTGTCTAGGTTGGCCTCATTCTTGATTGCACACAAGTTACCTTACATTATTTAAAAAGTCAAAGTACTGGCCTATTGATGAAGAGTTAGGGCGTGTTCGGTCGTGCTTAAAATCTAATTAAAATTGAAAATATAGACGTTATTGGTCCCACTCGTCTAATAAAAGTCAACAATAATAACTAGTTTTTCAATTAAAATTTGATTTTAATCTCTACCGAACACACCCTTAGTCTCTACGTTCTTGTCATGAAAAAATGCCGCTTTGATGCTATTGCTTAGGAAGTGAATTCTTTGGGGGAAAGATCAACAATTTTGATGATACTAACAAAAACTTATATAAATGACAGAAATGAAAGAATAAGAATAACGAAAAAGTAATGGCAAGAAATTAGGATACACGAGGTTTACATGATTCGAAAATTTACCTAGCCCTTAGGTCCATGGAGGGGGAGACTTCAGTATTTCATATTCAAAGTATGGTGATTAAGATAAAGTATTTTCTGAAGCTCACAATTTTGACTTTTGCACCACTTGCTTTCTGATATAGATCTTGGAATCTGGAGAGCCATACCTTAAGAGCTAGCTGATGAAATTGGAGAGCCGAAATCAAAATAAACTACACACTGAAGCCCATACTTTCGATACGGGATTCAAGTCTTATACCTTGCAATGGAACAATCCACCATGCTCCGCGGTACCCGCGCTCTGTCTGACTGCCTTGCACTAGCTCATAATTAGCCCATGTTTGGTTTGAATTAAAATCTAATTAAAATTTCAAGTCAAAGTCAACAATTAATTTTCATCACATTTTATGGGACCCACAACTTTTCAATCACACATTTCATCAACTATTATCAAAATCTACTAAAAATTTGATTTTGATCTCTACTAAATAGGGACTTAGTCTCGGATGAACACTGCTTTGCCTATGTCACCTTCCGTACCGCTTGATTACAATCGGTAGACGTGGTGCCTGTTTTGATACCATTAATATAGATCGCGATAGAGACATATCTCAAAAGTTAGTTGTTGATGTTGGATAGCCCCATAAACCACACACTGAATGTACTTTCGATGTGAGTTTCAAGTTCTATATCTTGTAATGGGAATCATGAAAATTCACCACGCTCCGCGATCTTGCGTCCCACGTCGGACTGTCTTTACACTAGCCCATGACTAGTCCTAGACGAACACTGCTATGTCGGCGTCACCATTCTTGTTGCTCAATTGTAAACGGGAGACGTGGTGTCTGCTCTGATACCATTGATATCAGGCCAACGCTTCATCTTCAAATCACACAACCACGACCTCCAATTTCCCCCAATTATAAAATTGATTCATAGTGAAATATCTCTCCGCTCTAAATATCCCGCCATCGGGATTCACGCCGTAAAAAACTGGCATTTCAAGCCTACGACAGCCTGCCTTTGTCCTTACTAGTCCTAAGTCCCTTTTCGTGCATATCACGTACGTGTTCATCCCACTTCTTCATCATCAGCACAAACTTCTCCATCATTATCGACATATCCCTCTAGATTTCAAAGTTCATGATTCCTATCCCTTCTCGTAATTCTGAATTTCCCATCTAATCTTGCTTCCAAACTATTAACCTGGTCAGCAAGCATTGGTCGATGCTTTGATAGGAACTCGTTGCAAGATAGGAAGCACGGACATGCCTCCAAATTCGACGTATTGGTGTTAGACTCGTGTCGGACATTGACACGTCCTCGATACGTGTCCCGGCAAGCCAGGTGGCATGTACCTTTATTTTTTGTTTTGACGACCAAAAAAGATGAAAAACAAGAAGGAAAGGAAAAACTAACCCTATCATGTTGATTTAGCTGGGTTTTGGTGTCTATGGCCCTAAACTCTCATGGGATCTAGTAAATTTTTGGCACTCATTGTGGATTGCGGTAACTTGATGGCGTCGCATGGGGGAAGAATTCTCTGTCGGAAACCTAATTTCGTGGAAGATGAGAGTTGTATTTTAGGTTTGGTAATTGAATCAAATTGTTTAAAGTGGTCCAATTTTAAAGAGAGACAAGTTTTTTTTAAAGTGGATTTACATTTTATTTAGTAATACAAGAATTGCATGTTAAGTCAAACACTGATTCCAAATGGTGAACAACTTTTTAACAACTGATTATTATTTTACCGATGCTTTGAAATACAAACTTACACAAAAAGCAAACCCATTCCATTTATAAAATGTTTTAGGCTCCATTTCAAGAGAAAACTCTTCTTGCTCAAATCCTTTTATTTTTTTCTTTGACATAAAAAAATAAAAATAAAAACTAAAAATTTTATACAGCCGGAATGTCCATTTATCTTTATCTTTTCGTTATTGTTGCTGGACCTCTCGAATGTCCATTTATCTTTATTTTTTCGTTATTGTTGATGGAATAACAGAAATAGTCTTATAGAGTGTTGTTATCTTCATCTTTATACAATTACATTAGCACCATATTATTGAAACAAGAATCAGTATTCCGTTTCACAGCATCTTGTTCTGTTTTTATCTTAAATACAGTCTTTAATTCTGGGGAGTGAATATCTCTTGCAACATGTTCCTATCACTTTTCTCGGCCTCATGTCTGTTTTCCCTGAAGAAAGTTTCAACTTCTTGACTTGGCCATGTCTTCACACTTTTGTTATTCACACTTGTTTTACGACCGAGAGAATCTCACACACACAGAATTAAATGGCTAATAGCAATAACTGGTTCAGGCCAATCATGCTATCTAATTTGTTAGAATACAATTAGGTTGTGACAATAACTCATTTTCTTTGACACATGCCTATTAGAATTTACAGGCCTTTCCTCATATGGGCCAATACCTGGTTGTGTAAAATAATTACTTACTATAATGAATGTTCTCTTTATGTATATATAGAGAAGACGCTGAATATTTGTCTTGATATATTAATCTGACTTTGCAAAATGTCCAAGCATTTGGTAGGGAGACTTGTTGGATTTATACGCAATAATAGAGAAGTGAGAGAGAAATAAACACAAGGATTTAACGTGATTCGATAATGTGCTTACGTCCATAAGGAACGAAGCGAAGATATTTTATTCAGTATGAATAATAGGATTACATCATCAGTATATATATACTAACCCTAGCCCTGACCCATATAAGACTTTAGGGTCTGTACAAGAAAATATCCCTATACCTTCTAGTAAACCTATGTTTCACTCTATGTGAGCCACATACACAACAATACTCAACTGATCTATACAGCCGGAAAGTTTTATTTTGGATTGGTTTTCATCTGATCGCTATGTGGTTAAACTTACTTAAGAAAGTGCATGACAAGTTTAAAATGAAGTGTTCATTATGAATTTTATAACTAGCAGATAATCATGTGAATTCTTCAATGCAAACAGCAATTTGTCTTGTCAACACGCATTCTTATCAATGTTTTATTTGTATTTTCTCGACACTGAATGCTCTTCAGGTACCAATCATTTCTCACACTAAACATTTTTCTGCTTACTTTCATGCTCAGTTCTATAAATAAGTTCAAATAGAAGCTTTAGCTTTCTGTGAGGTCAGGGAGGACTGTCAGTAGCTAAGGTATGTGTACTAGATCCTGAAGGCAACAAAGTTCTCTATGTAAGTGGAGAGGGCACGGGTCGGGTATCTGTTAGAGTTTCTATTATACATTCTTATGTTGATGCTTTCAGGTTTAATGCCAGAACATATTGTCAAAAAGTTAAAATTTAGATTTGGAAAGCAGTACGTTGAATTGAAATTAGAGGTGTGGACAGAATAAAGGAACAATGTCCAATTCTTGTAAGAGATGGTTTTGAGTTATGGTTCACTGCTGGTATCGACAGGTCATATATAAGGATTCATATTAGCTTCTGGACAGTTAGTAAATTGGCCTTGGTTGTGAAGTGCAGCCATTGACCCAGTTATTATAGATCCAAGGGGTGATTGAGATGTCTAAGTGCAGAAGAGCTAAGATGAAATGAGGAGTTGATTCCCCTACCTGTTTTAAGTGCTTCCATGTGGTGGTAGTTTACGTAGCAAGGGTTCTGCAACCAGCCACACATATCAAAACACTGGTTCAATAGTAAAGAAGTCAAAAGAAAGAGCCAATTTTGAAAACTCATTGATATGTGTGTCATTTTCACCATCTTGAGTCAAGAATAAGAGGGAAGACCCCTGGGAGGCGAATTTGTCACTAATGTAAAATAAAGCATTGTAATATTGCTGAAATTCCCACTCTGATAAAGTAGTCTGTGCTCCAAGACCAGAAGCTTTTGAAGGCTATGGGATCGGTGGTAGGATTTAGTTCCAAAGTTGAGTTTGCAATTTTAACTGTAATTTACTTGATGGCTAATAGTTCTAGGGAATCCTTGTGAATTAGGTAGCACGAGTTCATACAGCCCTTTATTTTTTCCCTATGCGTAATACTTGTGTTACTTGTTTCTTTGTACCCTTCATTAATCGACTGTTCCTTTACCCATACTGACCAGCTACCATTCTTGATAATTTTACAAATGAAAAAAAGTTCAGACTGTTTCAACTTAAAGTGAAGTGATTTCCTTTGATTTGTGTTTGGAAATAATTGAGCTCCATTATCTTTTATCTTATTATCCTACCACACTTACTGTTTTTTTTTTAATGACTAAGAAGTCCACTTTTCTCAAAAGCATGTATTTTGCAAAAGAAGTAATGTATGTGTTACTGCTGGATTTAGGCAATGGCTCAGGTTGGTGGCGTGGTTATGCTACAACCAGATGTGGGAGGCTCGAGGGAAAATTTTTTCTTTGCTGGAATTGACAAAGTAAGATTCAGAAAGCCAGTCGTCGCAGGAGATACCCTAGTTATGAGAATGACGCTTGTCAAGCTGCAGAAACGCTTTGGAATAGCAAAGATGGAAGGAAAAGCATACGTTGGCGGGGAAGTGGTCTGCGAAGGTGAATTTTTGATGGCTATGGGCAGTGAATGATTATTTCCCACCAATATGGTTGTATTTTTTGCAGCACCAGTTGTTTTTTAATCTTTGTCTCTCTCCTTGTCTATCTTTCTATATTGGGAATTTGGGAAAACATTGTCCCTTTTTTTTAATTTCTTTTTCGTTGGAAGAGTTATTTATGATTTTTTTTTTTTTTTTCTAAGATTGAATTGGTAGAGACTAAATATTGCAAGCTTAAAGTAACTCCAAGTTACTTTAAATTAAACTAAATCTGTGTCATGTTTGCGTGCTTGAAACCTTACTTTTAAGTCACTTTATCAAACATGATCTTCAAAGTTATTTTTTTTACTCTGTATGCTGTTGAAAGAAGAATGGGTTTCTATTGAAAAATTAAAAAGGGAAAAGGAGAAAATGTACTGAGTTGCTTAACTCTTGTTTACATTCCAGTCCTGAGTGCTAAATAAAATGCTTTCAGTAGAAATGCAATCTTCCAATTGAGATGGGAACGTTACTTCAGAGTTCTATTAGGTGTTATTTCTAGGTGATTTTATTATTAATTCTCACTCGTCATCCTCGTTTAATTGTTTAAACTGTGTAGGTTATTGCTTCGTTTTCATCTTTCTTTGGGGGACTAGGAAATCCATTGATTTTGTATGCTCACGTAATGTTTGGCTAAGCTTTAAAATAACCTTTTTATTTTTTATTTTTTAAGATTAAAGTTGGAAATAAGTTACTTAATTGACATTAAGATATGTTACTTTTACCTCGAGCATTCATTTTCTTTACCTTCAATGTGCAAATTACAGGGTAAGGGCCCCTTGCCCTGCCTCGAAATAGAAAATTAGCATAGCCAGCATTGCAATTCTGGCGTGCTTGATTTCTGCAAGCTTCAATCTCTCGAGCTTCTCTGTATCTGGAATGTAAATTCCATCTATCAATGTACCGGCCAAGCACAATGGATCGAAGAATTTGCCACCAGGGTAGCCTTGTTCACCAGTAGCATTGGCAAAATTTTCTGCTGTTCTTGACCATGGAGTAGCCCATTAGACAGATTGGGACTCAGGGTTGAAGAAATCAACCCATCTTTTGCTCTCGACCCATCCCATAAGGAGGAGTTGAGTTCCGAGGAGACTGCCAAAAGAGAATGGGGCCACTGCACCAGGGGCTGCACCTGCTTCAAACCCAGGGATGCCGCTCCAGGCCTGGCCAACAAAGATTCCCACAACTGCAGCCATTGCCCATCGGTCATGGATGAGCTCGGCTTCTCTGTACCATTTCAAGAATGCTGGATCCTTTCCAAGGCCTAGTGGGTCGAATCCAAAGTCACCAGGGAGCCTGTAATTCAATCCATCGAATAAAAGTTTAACACTTCATCTAAAATTTTAAGATAAAAGGAAATACATTTAAAGTTGGAAGAAAATTTCGTAGGACACTTGCGAGCCGAGTGGCCAATGAAGTTTCCACCACCTTTGACAGCAGGGATCCATGATTTCTTAGGAGCGGCAGCCAGCACAACGAACCTCTTGGGAGCGACTGCACTGCCCACTCTGACCGTGACTGAGGCAGACAACAAGGCCTGGCTCTTGTTGCCACCAGTCAAGAATGTAGATCCTAATCCATTAACCAATGCAGCAGAGGTTTAAGCCATTTCTCTCCCACTTTCAATATATCTGAAGTTTGATAGTGATATTCTACTAGATTGGAACCTCTTGTGAGTTTCTTCTTAAATGCAGAATAAGCTATTAGTTACATGATTTCTTGTTGATGGAAATCAAAAGGAGAGCACTATGAGGAGCCACGTAGGACGAGTGAAATCTTGGGATCAGTCTAGGATTATATTGGATAGAGTTATAACCAATAAGATCAAAAGCTCCATCCCCAATTTCCATGTTGGATCCATCCACTTGGACAGTCTGCTCCTCTAGAATTGTTCATGTTCTTGGCTTCTTTCTACACAAGTCTAAAATGTTTGGCTTCTTTTTACACAAGTCTAAAGTGTTCGTACAGTAGTTTTTTTTTTTCCCAGGAAATATTTTGATGGAAAGCCTAATGTATAACAAATGACACGTAGAATGTAACTCTTCAAACGGTAATAAATGCAAAAAATCATCTCTAAATTTGCCGAATGGAGGCTAAGAATGTCTAATTTGAAACTTGTAAGCTCAAGAAATATATGATAAAGAAATTCCTTGAGAAATTGATGTAATCATTAATAAGAGACATTTAGGGAGCTTAAAATCTAATTAAAATTGAAAATATAAATAAAAGTCAACAATAACGGCTAATTTTTCAATTTTAATCCGATTTTAATCTCTATCGAACACGCCCTTAATTTTAAATCGAGTAAGTTCAATCGGCTCGTGAATGCAGATTTCAAATCGATGGAAGCAAGAACTTCCAAGAACATTTGGAATGTTTTGTTTATGAACAGAAACAACCATTTTGCAACGAGTGTTCGATTATGTATAGAAGGGAAATTTGGAGTGAAGACTGTAAAAATGTTCCCACCAATTTTCTCCGAACATAAAAATCTCCACGTGTCCATTTCTCTCCTCTCCTCTATCCACAAGGGAAACACTCACTATGGAGTCTCGAGATTTCCATTAATTGCCATCATCATACTTTCCCCAAAATGTTCTACGTAAATCAATTATCTTCAACAATGGCTGATTTTTTTTGCAGTTTATTGGATTCTCGATCTTTTACCACCAACATCCAAATATTCTTCCCTCCAAAGCCATTCGTCCCGACCATTCCTCACTCCCACAATCCAAGAACCACAAGGAGAAAAAGAAAACCACATCATATCACCCTGCTCTCCGAACTCAATTCTCCAACGCCCTCTTCCAGTCCAGACTTTGATGTCATTTCAATCCACGGCATGCCCTCGTCAAACTCAGTCTTTATTCATATTTTAATTTTTAGTATTCTGACTAATGTAGACTACTCCAAACCATTATGGATAAGGGATTTGTTTTTTCTGTTGAGTTGAGAATATCAATAACAACACATTGTTTTATAATTATTGTGGATTCATTTTCTTTATTGAACACTGCTGACCATATTATAATATGATAAAGGGTGAAGTGGGAAAGTAAAGCTATAATCTTTTAGGAGTTTTTGTTTAAATGAATATGAGATATTTGATCTTGAGGTAATTTTGATGATTATGTTGGCAGAGCATTCTGATGGTAGCCTTTTGTTCCGGTTTGGAAACCCAAGTGAGATCGCAGAAAATGTGAAGCTGACGGAGCCCAGAATTTTGAAGGAGATTAAGGAAGAAAGTCAAGAGGGATTTAGTATGGTGAAGGTTTCTGATGGAGATATTGAGAGACAAGTGATCATAAAGAAACTAGATAAGGAGGGAAGGAGTGCTGGCTCAATCGAGGTGGCTAATAAAGGCAATGAAAGCACTAGTGTTGTTGAGACAGAGAGTAAATCCAGTGAGAAGTTATTAGAAGATTCAAAGAAAGTTGAATTAGAAATCGATATAGCTAATTCAATAGCTATCAGCAATGAAAGCATCAGTGTTGTTGAGAGAGAGGGGGCTGAGGAAGATGGAAGTCAAAGTAATATGATTGAGGTAACGCCGGTATCTCAGTTGGAAGCTGAACCAATTCTTGATGAGGAAGCAGATAATGATTCCATGGAAGAATCTGCTGTGGCAGAGAGAAATGAGAGCGTCACAGTGGTTAGTTAAGTTTCTTGAAGCACAACATAGTCGAGAATGAATTCCATTGCATAATTGTCTTGTTACTTCGTGCATTCTATTTCCTGGATCATATCTATAGGAGAGATATATCAGTCTTCTTCATGAAACAACTCTTTGGGAGATTTCATTTTTCTTTGGGAAACTTGTATAGTAATGTTACTCCTAAGTTACTATTTGTCCACGCCAATGGAAGGTTGACTTGCTTTACTTCCACTGGCACGTACACAGTGTTTGTCAGTACCCAGAAATAAGCTTCTTAGTTCATGTCATTGGATTTGTAGTGCTTCTCACTCACTGTAGTTTAGTCATTTTGGACCATCTTATGGAATTCAGAAAATAAAGGCGGAAGGGTGGATCACACTGCATTTAACTCCAGCCACCCCAACCTTAAACAAACAGCAAACAAGAGAAATGAAGGAAGACTAGAAAGAAAATATCATGGAAAGTTAATGCGGCGGTGTAATCTTTGTATTATAATTCATTTAATCCTTCGTCATTTAAAATGAAAAATATTCTCATCAAGAAAACTCTTGTGCCCTGAAAATGATGTTTATATTCCTATTTCCTATAAATTGATCTTCTGTGACGTCTTTCTTTCCGTTCTTGTTATGCAAAATCCGTTGGGATAAAATTTCACATTTTCCAGCTGTCAATTTTATGATCATGATATGCAGATTTTGGTTCGAAGTGTATTTTGTTAACTCTCCTAATTTATTGCACCACAAATCTAGTGTGAGAATTTTGATTTTGAAAGCAAATAGAATTCAGTCCTTCCATTTGAAGAATCTGTCTGTCTTTAGATTTATGTTGTTACAGCTTAACAATTCGCAGAAGTCACTTTTGGAACCGAGGAGGAATGATGATGATCAGAGTGTGAGAAACAATGATTTTATAGAAGCATCAGGTTGTGAATTGACAGAGCTAAAATCTATTGAATCTGTTGCATGCAGGTCTCTCTCTCTCTCTCTCTCTCTCTCTATTTTCCTTCTTTGTTTTGCTGGCATTGTTATCTTCTCTCTCTCTCTCTCT